>RHDR01000614.1:0-18479 GCA_009806295.1 Davidsoniella neocaledoniae
TTTTCCAAACTAGCTTATAACTAACTACTAGCCTTCTATCTGGTCGTGATCTTTGGATATCATAGGTTTCCTTTTATCATTTCCGTTCTCCTTGCCTATGTTCGTTTACCTATTCAAAGCAGTTTGTTCCTCTTCCTAGCCATTGCATTTCTATCTTGTCTTGATACTTTTTCTTGGTCAGTATAGGTGACTTAAGTGTGTAACCTACTTGAATCTTCGTAGCACAACTGTTCTTCTTCATTGGCCTCTTTGACCTCTCGGCCTTGAATTGGCATGCTTTCTTGTTTTATTATGCTTGTTTTTGGTATATAATACACAATTGAGAGATTTGGAGGTATCATCTTCTCTTTGCCATTGCAATATAACTTTATCTGTAGGTATCAAGATAACTAGTGTTGCGTTATCTCGTACTTATTTTATTGACCGGGCTATTATGGTGTATGATGATTGATGAAATATTGGGATATGGACTTCGGGAGTCTATGTAGGGGAGACGGTTTGTGGTTTAAGATAGTGCATGGTCATGAATGATTTTAAAAAAGAACATATATACATGAGTATCTGTATGCAGGTATAGCCAAAATTGATGATTATCATAACCGTGTTTTAAGTGATGGTAATATGACGAATATGACAGAAACTATCGAATCTTACTATCTTGCACCGAGAGATATTCATGTCACACTATCATCGTTTAAATGTATCAGCGTAGGAGAGATGCATACAATTTCTATGTGTTTCGTTTCTTTTGTTACATTATTGAGATAATTTTTCTAGCCTTCTGTGTCTTTCAGTCTTTGTTGTTTCGATTTCGAAAATGATGTTACAGTCGCTGTTTCTTATATGAACTTCCCAAGGTCAAGAGACAATGATGTGAAGAGGAATTGGTAGTAAGTGTAAAAAAAGACTGATAGAAATGGGAATGCTAGTAATAGTACGACAAGAAAGAAAGTGAAAAGAGAGATTGCAAGAGTTGACCAGTGATGAAGTTAGAGTAGTAAGTAGTAGGCGAAAATGTAGATGAATTTGGTATTTGAAACAAGACGAAGACCGGAATGGAAAAGACGTTATTACAAGAAAAAGGTTATGACAAGATGCAAATTTAGTGGCTCTTGATAACCTCCATGGTGTCAAGGTTTTTGCGCTCAGCAATCTCGGCACGGATGTCGTTGATGATGGGCTCTAGGTAGGGCATGTCCTGGAAAAGTCAAAGATATTAGTTTATGGAGCCATGAGTCGTGAGCTGACGTTGTAGTCAAAATAAAAAATAAAAGACGAGTGTTTCTTACATCCTCGGGCTTGGTCCAGTCGGCCTTGGGAAGTAGCTTGTGCTGGTAGCTGCACTGGACGGCACGGCGGATACGGTAGATGCGGTCGTAGTAGTCCTTCTCGGACAGGCGCTTCAGAGCCAGCTGGACAACCTCGTTCTCCTCCTCCCACAGGTCATCGGCCCTAGTGTAGTGAAGATGGTTAGCATGTTGCTCGCTTGGACCGAATATCTGCATGCGTGATTCGAATATTGAGGTTGAGTTTCTGGTTCTGCAGCTTCTAGTTCGGAATCGGTGTTGGCATCGAGTAAGGCATTAGGTTTTCGGTGATCCCGCATTACCCCGAAGTGTAGATATCGGGTGAAAGGACGTTGATCTTAGACGACTGGTGAGAGCCCATTGGCACAAGAAAAAGAGACACAAATATCACAATTGGCATGAAATATCTGTTTTCCATTCGTTCAATGGCAATAGATAATCAATACCGACAATTGGACGTTGTCTGGCTTGATAGGCTATATGGGCTGGGTTGTCCCGCTTTGGTGATAGTTGCCAATCGGAATCGCGTTCGGGTGCGTTCGAGAGGTGGGAAGAGTCGAATCGTAGTGGCAAGATGTAGAATTCGAAACCAATTGGACTCAGGACCGACGATCACGGATGCTGATATCGTTGTTGAGGCGGTTCTACTCACTTCAGACCCATCTGGCGGTAGCCCTGGGCTTTGCCATACCACTGAGCAACGGGAGTCAGGGCACGCAGCAACCAGGGGCGCTCAATGACGAACTTGGCGGCACTCAGAGTCATTTTGGCGGATTGGATGTGTGGGTGAGATAGAATCGGAAGAGTGGAGAGAAAGATCACGAAAAGAGACGGATCGGAGACGGCGACGTGAACTAAGAGAAGGGGAGAAAGAAGAAAGAAGGTCGGGAGGATCGGAGAGAGTGTGTGATACCTGCTGGACGAACAGAGTCTTTTTTTTTCCAACTAATTGGAATTGGAACTTTCCAAATGGGACATGACCAAACAAGCCCTTTACGTTTGGCTGGGTGGAGTTGACCGACCCGAATTCGCCCATCTCTGATTCGTCGAAATCAGGCATGAACAATCACGTGATGTTAATAAGCCTCTAAAACTTCAATTCGATGCCTGCAAATCGGTCAGCAATTGCTGGACTAGCGGCTCTAAAGCTTTGCAAGGGTAGCAAATGCTGAATTCTGTTTGCCTGGGATTTCAGGGAAGGATCTTCTCGAAGTTCAGTCCCCAATGCTTGAGGCCTGGCTAATAATGTGAATATATGTTGTATGTATACAAATTTCTATCAAGAAACTACTTAGTAAATGAATGGACTAAGGACTATAGTAGGCTCTCAATTGTTGAAGATTCTCAGCCCGTAGTACTGACATGATTATCACACTGAGAGATTATTGATGTATGCATGTATGTACATTATATTATTTAGCTGCATACATATTACGCAGACAACGAGAATAGTTAATACGAAGAAGCATGAATTTTGCTAGCTATCAGGCCGTTTTTAGCATAAGTTGTTAGCCATGCTTGCTATCTTGTTTATAGAGGGGCGACCGCCTGGTCACCATTAGCTCAGGCCTTCTCCAGCCACGCGGGGGTACTAAGCTCCAGAAGCAATGACTTCCCGCCTCACACCATATGCTAATGCTAGATACTAAATGCCCTAGGAATTGGGTTTCTGCGGCATATCTTGCTTGGCCTGACCTGATTTGGGCTGTAGCGCAACTGCAACCTCGCGGCGCTCTTGAATTACAGCCCTTTTGGCAGCTAATGTGGTTATAGTTTTGGCGTTGCACTGAAATAAACACAAGCAAAAAATATGGCCAGTCTATAGAGAGGATTGGGAGAAAACGACCCAGAATCCTGGACGATCGCACGGCGGCGGACTTTGTATGGCAACGAGTTATCGATTGATTTCAAATGCAACTTCATCTATCATTGAGGAATAATCTGTTACATGCTCATACATATATACGTAGATTGTGCATATAACTGCAGTGTCGGTCAAAGATATCTAGTAGACCAGTGAATTTCAACTGCATATTCTGATTGCATTTCCCATCACCCGCCGCATGTGATGCTCACAGTTTGAACTTGTATACTCTATTTTGTTTCCGTTCACCCATCCCGCCCGTCTAGCGTTTGGTCGCTTTTGGAATTGGAGACTTCTCATCTTTTTTTTTCCTTTGTTTCTTGATCTGTGCTTGGAAGAACAGGAATAAAGCCTGAGCCGGCCTACCGTTCGTGATATTATCTTTGAGCAACAACACTCGAGTCCTTTACCTGCTGTCCGTTCTCACATACTTTTTCTGGCCTGCTACGAAGGGCGCTCCATTTTTCTCATTCTAGCTGTTCCTTCAATGTCGTAAACAAGCCATAAACAACCATTGATTGTTCTGTGAGCCGTTGAATTTTCCCGCTCCGCCTTTCATCACCCAAATTGCCAAGGAAGCATCTCATACATCGTTTGCATATCGTCTTCCGGAAGCTAGCCAATAATCAAACAAACAGCTGTATATATACTTTCTTTTTCTTTTTACGGCGAGCAAAGAAAAAGTAGCAAGCCGACGTGAACTTTTCCAACCTTGTAACACTGCAAGCAAATAAATCCAGGGCCAAACCTCAATAAATATTTTAGTGTTGGCCCGGCACCAGTACAACCCACCTTGCGCCGGATATTCGTCATTGCTACTGGTGTTTCACCTCTGCTTGACACTGTCGCATTCTTTTCGCAACCCTCAAAATACCCAGCAGTAACAACCGTTTCTGCCTCCTGCAAGGCGAAACGGCCGGCGACTCGAGATACAGTCGCGAATGCCGGGATCGGGTGGGAGATCTATGTCCTCCATTTTGTCTTTGTCGCCACGCTAGAATAGAGACTAAACAACACCTTGATCCGGTGGCTGATCGCCGCATCTAGCTCGGATCACAACCCCGATACGATAAGACGCATCACCACTGTTGTGCTCCAGGAAGCTCCTCATAAACATTGGAACCTCGACTCCGCACCGGAATTTTGCTTAGAAATCCTTCAATCGACCGAATGGCCCACGACGAGGCTCACCAACTCGTGCCTCCGGCCTCCGATTGCACAACCATGGCGCCTTCAACTCCGTCGACGTCCTCTTCATCTACACACACCACACACAAACACCCAGACTCAGGCCTCGCATTGTTCGAGCGCTTCTCTTTGAGAGCAACAGACTCGCAGTTTAATGCTATATCTGGAGCTATCGGTGGCTTCACGGCGGGCGTTGTTACGTGCCCACTCGACGTCATCAAAACAAAGCTACAGGCCCAAGGTGGTTTTTTGGCGGCGGCAAACTCGGGGTCAGGCTCACATGTCCCGCAAACCAAGCTGTATAACGGGCTAATAGGCACAGGCAGAGTAATATTACGGGAGGAAGGTGTACGTGGGCTATATCGTGGTCTAGGCCCAATCGTTTTTGGATACCTTCCAACATGGGCTGTATGGTTCACTGTCTACAATAAGAGCAAGATTCGGTTACGAGAATACACAGGTATGGATACATATTCTTGCTATACACTCAATATCATGGGCTAAGAAATGACGCTAACATAAAAGAATACAGATCATGACTTCTTTATTAGCTTCTGGTCGTCTATATTGGCAGGTGGCTGTAGTACTATCGCAACGAACCCAATTTGGGTCATCAAAACCAGATTAATGTCACAAAGTGCACATGGCCTCGCTTCAGTTGAGCCTCGGGCGCCTCTACCACCAGCTCGTCCAATAGGACAAACTCCATGGCACTACAGATCAAGTTTTGACGCAGCATATAAAATGTATACTTCCGAGGGCCTGTTGTCCTTTTACTCAGGCTTGACGCCGGCTTTATTGGGTCTATCTCATGTTGCTGTACAGTTCCCAGCGTACGAATACTTGCGGACTAAATTTACCGGCTCTGGGATGGCGACAGTATCAGCTAACGGCGAAACGAATGATCAGCAACGCTCACATTGGCTTGGAGTATTAGCTGCATCTGTGATCTCCAAGATAATGGCTAGCACTGCCACTTATCCACATGAGGTCATTCGCACAAGACTACAGACTCAGCGTAGATCAGTGGCAACGGTATCTGCGGCGGCAGGCGGAATTGCACCCGAACACCAACCGGCCAAGTATCGTGGAGTGATTAAGACATTCCGCACGATATTACATGAGGAAGGATGGCAAGCATTTTACGCTGGACTCGGCACTAACATGATGCGTGCTGTTCCTGCAGCGACGGTAACGATGTTGACCTACGAATATTGCATGGGTGAATTTAACGCTGGTAGAAAGCGTGGCATTGAAAAGCTAGAAACCCAACTATAAGAGAACATAACACAAGTCTAAATATACTTTTTTTTTCTTTGGCGTTCTTGATGTTTAATAGGAAGCTTTACTAATATCATCTCTCGTTATATATATACAAAATGATGGAATATTGGTCTACAAGATAGATCATTGGCGAAACTGGCAATTCGCATCTATAAAATCTTTATGCCAACTTTATAGTTACACATCTCTGGAAATATGACCTGTATCATATATCTTTTTTTCTCGGTGAATGCAAAGCTGCCAAGGATACTGAATGA
Source organism: Davidsoniella neocaledoniae (assembly GCA_009806295.1). Taxonomy (NCBI): domain Eukaryota; kingdom Fungi; phylum Ascomycota; class Sordariomycetes; order Microascales; family Ceratocystidaceae; genus Davidsoniella; species Davidsoniella neocaledoniae. The sequence continues at coordinate 5,901 of RHDR01000614.1, forward strand.
CAATTGTTAAACAATACTAGAATCTATACATGATTAATTATTGGGTAGATTATGAGAATAACCTCGGCTTACAAATGACATCAGTAGCACGACAGAAAAGATGTAATCACAACTACATGTAACTATACTTTCGAATTTATGATTAGGATTTGAAGTCAAACTACAAACGCAACCTTGATGACGCAAATAGGAAAGTACCACCATACAAATGTGTTGTAAGGCCGTTTACTTTCTCATACAGTGAACTTATAGAGACATTTGTTGTTCTAGATTCGCAGATGGGAGGGCTCCAGTGCGTGAAAAGTATGAGACAGGCACCAAGAAGAAAACAACAAGAGACCACAGCAATGACTACTGATAAGTACAACATAATGAGGGCTTTACGACTCTAATTTCTTTACCAAACGAAGAGGTATACATGCAACTACAATACAGATACACAGATACGTGGTGGATGAAGGGCAGCCCAAGAAGTGGGTCCTTGTGAATACAATTTCAATAAGCAGCAAGTGACATGTGCCCCAGAACTGGGGACCACAATTGAATGAATAGGCAAGCCTATTAGAGCTCGCGATTAGTTCGTAGCGCAGAACCGGGATGATAATGACAGCTTGGTGCAGACGAAATTTGCACGTGAAATACTGGGCAAGGCAAATGACAAGATGGGGTAAAGATTGAGGACTCCAGTTGGCTCACAAGACGCAAAAAAGAGCCACACGATCAGCACTAACTAAAACCCAAACTACAAGCTGCAAAGCACAGCGTGCTGAATATGGCAAATGAGGTACGGGGACAAAGAGAGCGATGTCTCTGCTTGTTTTTTGTCGTGCTGGGTCTTCTTAGCGCTATCTCGATAGCTTAATCCAGATGAGATAAAAGATGTATATATCTAGACTGGAGCTAGCGGGTGCCTGTCATCAAACAAAACCAATAGCAACAGATGGCGCCAAATTGACCAAGACAAGAAGACAGGAGAAAACGCACCGATAAGAGATCCTTCGTATGCCCGATCAAGAATAAACAAAAGTTTATTACATCGAAGCCGAATAAACGCGCAGTTGTGCCGCTGCAAAAAAAAGAATACAGGATGAAACTCTGGATTGTTGGGTCTGTAGCGCCCATGCGTTTTATTCAGCTTTGATGGAATGATGATTTGAAATTTTGAACACGCAGCAGAGTTTCTATTCTTTTGTAGGCTTTTCTGTTATTTTGCCAAAGTAATTCTATCTTGTTTTTTATTTGCCCTTTTCCCCCCTTGCTCTTGATCCCCCGCGGCCACAAATTTATGCTACAGGGAAGGCGAGAGGGAACTGAAAAAGAAAAAGAGCGACTCTTGGTAATAGAAAAAAAAATAGAAAAAAATACTAGCTAGGACTTTGTTTAGTCCAAACCAGGACCTTGAATCTCGCATCTGCTTCTCTCAGCTCGACAAAAAATCACGAGCCAACTCGCACCTTTTAAGTCGGTGTACGCTCTGCGAGCACGAAGCACCAACTGCTACTGCTGATTGGCAAATTAAATCATCGGCCTGATATCTGATTCTTTGATTACTTGCTGTTTTCCTCTCTGCCCCCTCTCTTTCTCTCTCTCGTGACCAGCAACAGCTCAACCTGTGCCCTTCTCTCGCCTTTCTCGATCGCTGGCTCTTGCTCTCTCTCTCTCTCTTCCTTACGATCTTTTTTTTTCATTTTTTTTTCAGAACTCCACGCCAAAACGTCACGCGACTTTGCTTGCTTTTTGCTTACTCGGCTCGCTTTCCGGCCTTCAAACGCTCGTTGTGCCGGTATCGTTCGGCGCCCCTCCTTCTCCTTCTTCTCTCCACCGAACCGACCGCCCGGCCACTTCCGACACCATTTTGATATATATTCTTCTTTTCGTCCAGACCCTCGTCCTGTGCCATATTGCAAAAAACTCAGCATCGCCATTCTATAGTCTCGTCTTTTTCTTGCTTCTTCTCGCTTGCCCACTCAACGCCGAGGAACGAACAACAAGCAGAAAAACATCGCTCGGGACTTGCCTTGACGACTTGCCCAGCTATCCTTTAGTCGTTCAAGATGCTGTGGTTCTTCCGCATCATCTTTAGCTCACTGTTCCTGTTGAGCATAGTGCTCTCCATCCCCATCGCCTTCGATGTCGGCGGCAGGGACAGCGGCCTAGCCTACAGTCTTGCTCTATCCAGTTTCTACTTCACATACTCGGTCTTCCGTCTGTTGACACCGCCTGAGTCGCGTGTGCGCTGGACCATCACCAGCGTCATCCGTCTGTCGCAGTGGATGGTGATCCCCTCTTTGTTAATCTGGGCTCTCAGTACCTTTGCCGTAGACGCTGGCTCGACAACTTGGGCTGAGCGCACTCTGGGCGCGCTATCAGGGCGCAAGGCAGATACGTGGTCTGACTATGTTTTTGGCGAGGCTGGTCTTGTCGAGACTGTTGCGCTAGGCGGTTGGGATGCTCTACTGAGCTATTCGAGCCCTGTCTTCCAACTACTCGAGGGCTTTTGCAGTCTGCTTGTGATTCAAGGCGCTGGACAAATGACGAGATGGCTAGTAAACCGTGGCCGTAGTGATACCTGGATGGTGAGTCCTCTACGAGTGCCCTGTGTCATATATTGCTTAAAGACTAACATGCGATTTTACAGATTGTCCTCCTTGTCTTCTCTGGCTCAGTCCTAGGCAGCTCTGGATATTTCCTATGGAGAGTGGTCAACTTCCCTCAAATCACCAGTATTGATGCCACCTTCATTGGCGTGACAGTCACCACTACCGTTTTCCTAGGCGGATATGGAATTAACAGCGCCAAGGGCAACGTTGTGGAGTCCTCGCTCCTATTTGCTTATGTTGTCCTGTGCATCTATCAAATCTTCACTGATTATTTGCCTACAAACGAGATCATTATCGAGCAACCCCTCCAGCCCGAGTTCCCGCCTCTTCCTCCTATCATCATGGCATCTTACTCGACAGTTCTGCTGATTCTAGGCTCCCTTCCAGCTGCCGTTCACTCATTCTTTGCCCTACTATACGCAGCTTTCCAGACCATCACCCCATCTGTTATGATCTCTCTTACCTACCGTATCATAATCTTCTATTCGGCTACTCGCATTATTCCAGCCGTTCGTGAAAGCGGTGCCAGTGCGCTTCTTGATGACGATGCTTTCGAGGATTCAGCTGATGGTGCCAACAGAGTTCTTGGCTTCCTTTCTTGGTTCTCGCCTTCGTTCCTCATTGCTATCTATACTAGTCTATTACTTCAACACTTCTCTACCAGTGACGACTCAGATGGCTGGACTCTCAGAGCTGGTGATGCAGGTGGTAGTGTATGGCGTTGGACCAATGTCATTGGTGTGATATCCCTCTACGCCTTCGAATTATACCTCGGCGGGGAGTCGACCAACCACTGGAAAGTTGATTGAACGGCGTGCGCTATCATCTTCAAACAGCATATCAATACTTGTTCGTGTCAGTCCTCAGTAACTACTAAAGTCTCTGTTGATGTGTGCCAGCATCCGTCCATCCAGGGGCACGAAACTGGCCTCCCTAACTGGCACAAGAGGACTGATCCCCCACACGATCGCCATATATCTCTCATCGTCATTCAGCTATACCTGATATAGCGGCCATGTCTCCTATTCTGGATTCTGTGTTTCCTTATCATCTTAGATTCTTCAGAGCACATCATAATATTCGCGGCGCGTGAAAGGAGTCTGCTTTTCAAAACAACCAAATGAATATGAAGAGGAACTCCGAAATTCACATCCTCTTGATGATCAAGCAAGGAGGCCAAGAAGTTTTGAAATCGCCGTCCCGTCTCCCTTTTTTTCCTCCTTCATATGCAAACTCCTCATATCAACCTATCTCCTCCTCTCTTCTTTCGATGCAAACACCATACATATCCTTACCATCTACCCATCCATATAAGACGGAACCGATCAGTAGGCACATTTCCGCAGTTCCTACACTTCTTCAATTAGCATATGCATGCCTACATGTTGTGCATCACTACGAAAACTAATTCACGATGAACGAAAGAAATACTTGGTATTAGTCGAATATCAGATAAAAAAATTTAACAAATATTCAGTGGCTTATATACCCCCCATGTTGTCGTATCTGACATTTTATAATATAAAAAATCATTTCCCATCAATCAATATTGTTTTTCATACTAAATAGTGACTCTTTTCTGTCTAAATGCATCTAATTTGTATATTTTTTCTTTTACTAATAACTATACGATGAATAATAAAGTATAAACAACCAAACCGATATTAACACATCAAAGTTTTATAATGATACAGAGACACATGCACGTATGTATATTCATTGTCTTAGTAGTCGATGTAATTAATAATTCTTAAGGTTTATCCTACTATATTTCGAATTTCAAGATATAAGTTGTAGAAACACAACAGAAAAAAATCATGTTAAACGAGTTGCAATAAATACACTAACCGATTTATACTCCAAACAGATACGCAAATAACCCACAAACCGATCCTTTATTTTTTGCTCTTCTTCCGCTTCATGCTCGTACTAGCACGTACCAATGCCTGGCGCATATCACCGGCCTTGAACTCCTCCAGGTCATAGTACGACGGCGCGATCTCCAGAAGCCACTCGGGCTTTACACCAGTGACAGTTCTGATATACTGCTGTGATGTGAGCACGAACTCGTTATACACGACCCAGTCGTATTCGACCTTCATGCCGGTCGAAGGGTGTAGGCGCACAGCCTGATCATCCTTGACGGTGCGGTACACCTTGCCGGAAGCATCGCGCATTGCGACCTGCATGAAGAAACCGGAGAGCAGGGCACGGCGGATGTTGGTGTAGTAGTTGGGGCGATCAAAGGGAGTTGAGATAAGGTGAATATCGTGCTTCTCCATGATACGCTTGAGCTGGGTGCGAACATTGTCGGCACTGATCAGACTACGGTATGAGAGGTAATGCTCGTGGCACCATTGCTTGATGTCGACCGATGGATCTTCAGCGGCGCCACGGTAGGCGTGGTATGCATTAAGAAGCGTCAGGTGATCACCATCAGCATGTGTAAACATGGCCTTCATTTCATCTGCGTACTTGCGCTGGTTGGCGGGACGCACCCAGATTTGTGGTACAGATAGTAGAGCAGTAATGGACAAGATCTCGTTGGAGCATTCAAACTCGGGAGAGGAGATTAGCATCACAGCTAGGGCAGGATCCAGGGGAAACTCTGATGCTAGGCTGCCTAGAGGGGTAATCTTGCCGTCATTGTTAAGACAAGCTAGATAGTTGAGTTCCTCTAGTGCTCGCATCATAGTCTCGGGGGCTGGAGGGTCGAGCAAATCGAAATGAACTAGATCTTCAACGCCCAGCTTCAGTAGTTCTAGTACAGTGTTGGCCAAGTTGGACCGCAGAACCTCAGGGTATGTCTGCTCAATAAGCTCCTTCTTGAATGCATTTTCGGTGTATAGACGGAAGCACTTTCCGGGTTTCGTACGACCAGCACGACCAGCTCTTTGTTGGGCAGATGCTCTAGAGATAGGGGAGACAAGAAGGGATTCGACTCTGCTGCGAGGGTTGTAAACCTTTTGTTTGCTGAAACCGGGATCAACGACATAGACGATACCGTCGATAGTCAGTGAAGTTTCGGCAATGTTTGTGGAAACGATAACCTTGCGACCTGGCTGGCCACCAGGCTTGAATGGCGGCGGGGCCTTGGAGAAGATACGCTGCTGCTGCTGAGGTGGCAGAGTACCGTATAGGGGGTAGATAACCAGAGGGCCAACATTGACCTCTTGGATCATCTGGTCAGCCTCAAGAGAGATCTTGCGACAAGCATCCTCGATTTCCTCTTCACCAGTCAGGAAGAGTAGAATATCACCCTCTGGCTCAGTCTGGTGAATCTGGAGAACAGTACGGACTGCAGCTTCAGCGTAGTCTCTCTCAGGCTCGGGAGTATAGTAGATCTCGACAGGATGGGTACGACCAGGGACAGCCAGCAGAGGCGCATTGTTAAAATACTTCTGGAATTTCTGGGCATCTAGGGTAGCTGACATGATAATGATCTTCAGATCCTTACGACGGGTAGAAATATCCTTCAGCAAAGCCATGAGGATATCGGTAGATAGCGTACGCTCGTGAGCTTCGTCAAGAATAATGCAGCTGTAACGAGACATTTCGGGGTCATGCATGGCCTCACGCAATAGCATGCCGTCGGTCATGTACTTGAGCACAGTAGAAGAACAAGTTCTGTCCTCGAAACGGATGCTATAACCGACTTGTTCTCCGAGGGTCACGTCCATCTCGTCGGCAACACGAGAGGCAACACTCATAGCAGCAACACGACGGGGCTGCGTACAAGCAACCATTTTGCCCTTCAATTGCGGCAACTCATCGAAGACCACATATTGGGGAATCTGTGTCGTTTTACCCGAACCAGTTTCACCGACGAAGATCAGAATCTGGGTCGAGTGGTACTTGTCGAGAAACTCCTGTCTCTGCCTATGGACTGGCAAGTCACGGCGTTTCTCGAGAATGGAAAAGTATTGTTGAGTATGAGGCTGGCCATTGAACGGGTTCTCAGCCAGGTTTTCGATCTTCGCGGCCTGCTTAGCAGTAGATTGCATAGGGACGATGCCCTCAAAGGCGGTGCCAGCGGTGGCTAAACTCGACATATGTGCAAGATAAGGGTTCGATTCCGCTTCTTCAGTATTGCAGAATTTCTTCCGGGACTGGATTTCTTCGTCGTCATCGCAGTGACGCTTTGTTTTGCCGCTGCCCATTATGGATGAGTTGGGTAGATTTGGTGGGATGTATAAAGAGAGGTAAATGGGAGGGTACAGGGACGTAAAAAAAAAAATTGGGTGCTATCAGTAGAATTAGTAGCACTTATATAATGCCAAAGGGAATATAAAAGACAGCTAGTACTTTACTTTTGCGCCATACAACCCAGATGTACTGTTAGATGTGTTGCGATCGAGAATGATACTGGCGATACATAGGCAGTCGTCCAAGAATGTAGGCAGACACAAGGCTATCCAGAAAATACTAATTCGATGAAAAAAAAGGTTTAATAGCCTTCTCTTCTCATAAAATCCTGTCGTCTTTTTATCGATAATGATAAGTCATAATGTAGAGAAATTATTATTATTATTTTGGACACCGCCTTTTTCTGCCGCTTAATTAACTTATCCAAGTATCCTCCCGATTGTGTACCGAACTGTGTAATTCGATCGACTCAATTGTATCGGACTCTTTTTCTTTTTGACACTGCAGGTTCTAGGCTTCCTGGATCTTCCAGACATTCTATAGAATTTGTCACAAGCTGTTATGTTATGGGCTGTATCAATCACTCAAGGTTCAGGACAAGAGGACTGATAAAAACTACGGAAAAGTCAATCATGAGATGAAAAAGAATTCATCAATTTCAAACTCCACTGTTGAAGAATAGCATAAAGGAGAAGTCTAAATCTAGTAACATATCGAATAGCCTACTTTTTGGCTTGCGTTGTTGGCGGTTGTTGTTAGCAGGTGTTTTTTAATTCAATTTCATAAGGTGGAAGTGGTTGATTTTGCAGCAATTTTTTTATAAAAGCGGCAAAAATAAGAGGCGGTGTCTTAAATAGGCATCGTAGTTAGTGTAAGCAGCATTGTTTATAGTATGTACATACATATGTATATAGCAGATGCAAATATAGTTGTACAGCATATTGTTAGCTACAAGCATGTATCAACTGAGTAATTGTCTTGTGTTTATTGTATTGTATTCTCCTCAAAACAACATGTCTATCGATAACCGATAGTTATCGAAATGCCATTAGCTATAAAGAAGTCACATAGACTCGTGCCGTAAAAGCCATTCTGAGCTCAAAGGTGACAATTCCAGTAAGTAATCCTTCATTGGTCGTAAGAAAGATTTTAAGTTGTAAACCCTAAACGAAAATCCTGCCCGGAAGATGTCCCCGCGATGATGGCTATTTAGATCTCCAACAGTTTCCGTTTGACCACATGCAGTTTTCAGCTCAAAATCAAACATCTTGGGATATGGCCTTCAACAATACGCGGGCACCTGAACGGCCCAACATCCTTATAGGATACCATGACTCTTCTATTGAGGCTCCTCTAAGTGACCTCCAGTATGGTAAAGCTATTAACTCTGGCGTAAGAACCCAAAATATGACATCACAGCGCAGTATACCTTGCTAACAGGGCATGTAGATTACATACTTGACGTCGCCTATCACCAACTCTCACTTTCACAAGAGAGTCTTGGGGCTTATCAAGTCGCATCTTGATGCACTAAATACAGCCAACAGCAGTGCTACTATTGAGCTGACTGCTGCTATTCCTGACCCTATTGTCCCACCGCTGACCATTGAAGACACTGCATTGTTCCCCAGCTATTCAGTCAGTACTTATATCGCCTATTCCAGTCCTTGGATCGATCTTGCTTCGTCTGATCCTGTCATTGCGAACATCTCCCGTCAGGTTCTCAATCTCGAACTAGCCTATGCCTCATGGTGTGGTGTAAGATCTCTCATCATTCCCGGGCCGCGTCAAGACTCTGCCAAGGGTCATGCCAACCAAGGCCTAGCGCAGTATGCTCGCGCTATTCAAGAGGCACTGACTATAGCCGGCCGCCAACAAATCACTATTCACATGCCAATGTACCGTGAGCCCGGATTGGAAGAGTCTTCTGAGTCTCTTACCACAGCTATCCACGGCGCATCTTCCGTTGAGGGCAGCGTTGAAATCCCTCTTTTCAGTGCTTGGGACTCATGGCACTACATTCGCACTTTCTGCAACTACAACCCTAGTTTACTTCTGGGTAAGTTCACTATATACTTTATCAATATCTCAAGCTGCCAATCATTAACTATTGATATAGGTCTCCGTGTTCCTAGTGTCATGCCCGAAAAGGCTCTTCAGACCCGTTGGTTCGCCGAGCCCTTGAATTTCATCTCATTTAAGCCCCAAACTTTCCAACCTAACAAGGCGGGCTTCCCCTCACTATCAAAGCACCATCATGAGATGATGTTCAGTTACCTGCGTCTCAAGGTCACTCCTTGGGTACTTCTGTGTGATACTGGCCTGAACCTTTCTACTGGTGAAGCCGACGATACTATCTCCAAGAACGAATTCCCAAGCCTTGCTGAGGCCGTTAAGCCCGCGCCGGCCAAAAAGGTCAATGGAGGATCTTTTACTTCTTACATCAAGTGGATTCAATCTCAACAAAAGCCTTACACAGATCTCGAGACTAGCACACTTATCAACTTTCAAGACTGGCTACAGTCACCCCTACAGCCACTATCTGATAACCTCGAATCTGCTACATACGAAGTCTTTGAGGGCGATCCAGTCAAGTATAACCAATACGAGGCAGCACTTGTGGAGGCTCTCAAAGAGTGGAAGTCTCTCAACAAGCCTACTTCTTCCAAATCTGGCGCTGTTGTTGTAGCAGTCGCTGGCTCTGGTCGTGGACCTCTGGTCACTCGCGCTTTGCGTGCAAGCAAAACAACTGGTGTCCCCATCGAGGCTTGGGCTGTCGAGAAGAACCCCAACGCTTATGTCTACCTCCTGCGTCAAAACGAGGTTGTCTGGGATCGCAAGGTGACCGTTGTCAAGACTGATATGCGTGCTTGGAAAGGACCTCTTCTCCCTGAGTCAACTGCTGAAACCCCCGTGTATGGCAAAATTGATATCCTTGTCTCTGAGCTTCTCGGTTCATTTGGCGATAATGAGCTGTCACCCGAGTGTCTAGACGGTATCCAACATGTGCTATCAAAGCCCCACGGTATCTCAATCCCACACTCATACACGGCGCATCTTACACCCCTCTCTTCTCCCAAGCTTCACCAAGATATTCTTCACAACAAAATTCCCATCAGCCCCGAGGCATTCAGCACACCCTATGTTGTTCAGCTCTACTCGCATGATTTCGTTGCTGAGCGTGGCGTCCCCGGCCATGGCCGTTTCCAGCAGACCTGGGAGTTCTCCCACCCTATTCCCAAAACTACGCTAGCTCTAGTTGAAGCTCGCAAGTCAGGCGGTGTTATTGGTGGCGGTGGTGGTAGTATGGCCGGTGCTGCTGGTATCAATGACCACAACTTCCGTCAGTGCCATCTAACATTCGTTGCCCGCAATAAGGGTGTTGTTCATGGCCTAGGCGGTTACTTTGAATCAACTCTATACCAGAAGCAGTCAGGCGAGCCTACCAAGATCGAGATCAGCATCTTACCCGAGCAAATCGACAAGAAGAGCAAAGACATGATCTCGTGGTTCCCCATCTATTTCCCTCTGCGCGTAAGTACTATTTCTTTATAGAACTGCCCAGCATGTCACTAACATCGCAATGTACAGAATCCCGTCGATTTCCCCGCCGACTCTGAAATCGAAGTAACAATGTGGCGTCAAACCAATGACTCCAAGGTCTGGTATGAGTGGCAAGTCGAGACTTACACTTGGATTGGTGAAAACCAAAGAATCAAGACTGGCAGCTCCGGTATGTGCAGTAGCTACCAAGTTGCCTGCTTAATGTAAGAATATAGAAACGAGACAAACACAAAAACAGGTGGGTAGATTTCAATATTATGATTAATAAACTTCATACATGAGTTCGCAATAACATTCTCAAGGTGATGATACATGTATAACGGTTACAAACCACATCGATTTTAACTATATCGAACGTCCGCCTGTCGTTCTGGGCTTGACTAGACTTGGCGTATATGATGTCTTCCTAAACTACTAAGCTTATACAGCACCAGATTGGTTACCGGACAGTTATCCAAAGTTCTCCGCTCGGCACACTGGTAGATAGGTCTTCCGAAGATCTCCCGGCCAGCGGTTTGACACTTTCTATACAGCAATTTCACTACACCAAATCAACCAATCATATAATCCTCATTAGTGTAGTGGTGATCATACCTGCTTGTCACGCAGGTGACCTGGGTTCGATTCCCAGATGGGGAGATTTACCTTTTGCTACGCCCTCCGTGAGGCGTGAAGCAATCTATATTCACTATATAACATGACCGTTCATGCCTATTTATCCTTTTGCTAGTAGTACATACTCCATATGCATATAGAGGAGGTTAACAAGCATCGAGTCAACGGGATGTCAAAATGTGGTTATTCTTTTTTGCATATATTGCGACTAAACATCAAAAAACAAAGAGGCCTGACTCCAAATATAGTAGTAATAAAGATCCAAAAGAGACAGATAAACAAGACAAGAGATGTGTGATATCAAAATGAAGTTTTGGGGCATGTGAGCCCATACTAGTAGAGATTGCCGTAGAGGAAACAACTTGATGTTTCCCCTAAGTCTTTTATCGATGGCGCCCGAGAAAGGACAGAACAGAAAAGAACCATGTGATTTTCATTACAGATCGTTCCAAGAGTTTGGCTTTTTGTGAGTGTTATTGAGTCGGGTTATTCGATCAGTCAGACATCTTCACGTCTTTCGAAGAATCTAGATCAGCTCCACGAATCCAGAGGACGTTGTTACACCTAGTCAGATCAGCCACTGTTAGTATATAGTACAACCTATATGTCGTATTGGAACTCGTTGGAGCTTACCGGATCAGTACTTCGCCCAGATCACCAGTCTTCTTCTGGTCAATGAACTCCTGAGCTCCGCTGAGTTGGATGTTCATGTACGAATCGATGGAGATCAGGCGGCCCTTGTACTCGGTCTCACCCCACTTAAGACGAACAATGATTTCCTTGTTGATACTATAGCCCAAGCATTAGTTAGTCGTTTGTCCATATACGGTTGGTTCTTCTAATAGCAGGCTCTATCGGTATGCGACGTCATAACGAATAGTCGAAGGTTGCGATTACAGCCTTGTGGTAGAGATCAATGGGGAACGTACAGGTCCTGAAGCATAGGACGGGGGTTAAGGGGAGCGACCTGGAACAAAATGTTAGTATTGGCTCATAGTTATCTCAGATCCGGGTTAGTTGGGCGGTCTTACACTCATTTTTTTGCGGCTGTTGGGTGAGGTAGCTGGTAAGGCTGATGCTAAGCTTTCTGAACATCGCAGCCTCCCAGCTTGAGTTTTTGGGTAAGGTCAATCGCAAGGCACTTGTTCTGCCGCTTTTCACCGCTTCTATTGGCTACGTTAGGGTTATGTATAAGTTAGTTCACAATATTGAAAAGCTTACTAGACGTTACGGAAACATAGACAATGTCCAACTATACAACAAGGGGCCCTTGACTTCTGCAAATTCATCAAGAAGACAAACTTCTTTGTAGACATATGCCCCTAAACTTTAGGAGGACTAAGGGGGGAAAGTTTAGTCAGGTTAGCACTGCTCCTGCCCATCCGACCTCCTCATCTAATATCTTTCATCTTTTGCATTTCTCGTTTCTATTTTTTGGAGGGTTTTTCGAGGGCCATTAGGGTCTCTCGACGTCTAACGATCCACTAGGGTCGGATCCACGTGATCAACATAAAAGAAGTAAAAACGTTAAAATAAATAAAATAAAAATTAAAATAAAACAAGTAGTTAGTAGATAGACACCGTGCGATCACGACAGCTACGTACCGTCTGAGCATTCCGGAATTCCGGAATTGGTTAACCAAGGCCTTACCGG
>RHDR01000615.1:0-18475 GCA_009806295.1 Davidsoniella neocaledoniae
CCCTAACCTATTTTATACTTAAAGTACCAAATGAGCGGTGCTGAAGTACAAAGTCCCTTACTCTTTGTGTTTTATAGTAGAGCTGCCAGCTGGCAAAGTGTCACATACAAATTGCAAATTATCCATCGCGTAAAAATAAAAACCAAAAATTGTATATAGAAAACTCCAAAAAAACACATCTGTAACGAAAAGAGTAAGTACCAGAACATTCTTATTTTGTAACCTGAAGTATCTTTTTGTACCGGTTAATTTGCAGTCATTCTCAGAGAAAGTGCAGCTCGCCTTGTATCGCCCTTTTTGTATTCTATTGGCAATGCGAAAATAATATGGATGATAAGGCGTTCCCAAAAATGAATTAAGCTTAGTAGGTGACCCATCCCAAATATCAGCAACTTTATCTTTCATATTATTATCATCCGCTTATTGCTGATGTGCCATCTGAATGTAGATACCGATCGCCTAGGAAAACAACATGATTTAAAAAGAAGAAAAGAAAGAAAAACAAAGTACTTGTAAGATATGTAACTACTAAATACATGCATATGCGCAGAAACTACCAAAAAAAACCCTTTATATGTACCTATGTATTATGACAATTGACCTGCCCACGACTTTAGCAATTGATAAACGCTGTTTTCTTCTCGATCATGGGCTTTGAAAGCTTTTATTTTTATTTCATCACAGAGCGTCTTTATTTCGGTATCCCTTCTACATAATAACTTCATATATTATGTTGTTCGTTCATTCCTTTGTCTCATACAAACAACAAACAAAGCAGTAGAAAGAAGCATAACTATAAACTAACTTACGCGGGAATTAGACCTTGACTTTAGTACTGAGCTAGTCCCTGAATGCATTCCCTGTGTTTGCTGTTTACGCTTTATGGTTCTATGCAACCCTGACTGGGGAAGAGATACATCTGTATACTCTCCTATCTTACCACTAGCGCCATCCAGGGTCCAATGTTTAGCGAACTTAATATCGACAACCCAAGGCAGGCAATAAGTACATACATACATATACATATTTAATATGTAGTTGTGAACATTTTTTCTCTTTCGCTCCACTTATTATATGATAAACTAGGCTTGTATGTTTATAAGTGTAAGGACTTACCGGATGGTGTGCACATTAGCTCGATTCAAATTCGTTTTTAACTTTGACTGGCTAGCAAACAAAGCCAACCTTGTTCACGATAATGCCGTAGCTACTAGATGACAGCGAGCCATGTGCATACATGTATATGTACATATACATATATGCACATTGGTATAGATTGCTCGCTTGGACAATGTGGTTTGTTCTCCGCCGGCTACATCACGCTACATTCTATTAGAGCTATTACTAAGAGTATTAAATTCAAGAGATACATAGATGAATGCAATACTCGGACATGTCTGTCTTCTTGGCGATTGGTAGGCTAATTGTATAGCGGGGTGACATTGAAATCCACCTACTGTAATTTGACCGCCGTTCCTGGAATCCGCTAAGATACAAGAGGTCCTACCATATAGGAACCTGGTTACTGTAACTTTCTATGGGATGAAGGGAAAATATTGCCACAGTCTTGGTATGAGGCCAAGAATTAACAAGATTAACAGACTCCTCAATGGTCCTGGAGGGAGACAGCCTACCAGTATACAGAGACTAATCGTACTAGACGCGAGAGAGAGAGAGAGAGAGAGCACAATACTATGTATTTTGCTTGGAAACAAATATTTGGTAAGATCGTGTTCCGGATTATGCTTCTATCATGGTTGTTAAGGGTTTAGCGTCTTACTGTCTTTTTGTTCCTTGCCCTTCTAGTATTTCTCGCGTTCGTTTCTCCTGCCAAGACCTTTCCTATTACAACTAACCATCCAATCCAACCTAGATGCAATTCTGTATTCAATACAACCTGGTTCTGGATGGGTCTAAACGGGGTTCCTGGTTACCGCTATGCTGCTTGAAATTATGCTTCCATTCTCTTATTACTTGATGTTCCTCTGAGGCTGGGCCGAATTGAAAAACTCGTGCCCAAAGAGTTCCAAGCACGAAGCGGAGGCTCTAGACAGGCTTCTTTGTAGTTGTAGTAGTGACTAGAGATATCTTATTTGCTACTCAAAAGAGTTTGACTGTCACCGCCAATTGTTCAGACTACTACGTTTGTACAAGAGCTGAGCTAAACAAGCGAACCACTGCGCCAGGCTCGGCATCGCTTTCATTGATCTTAGCAGACGCCCCATTTCCCTAATGTAAATGGAATCTCTTGCATAGTCTCCCATAACTCAGGAAGCACTGGGCGCTAGAGTATCTTCTTGTGATCTGCTGCATTTGGAGTCGTTTGGACGTGGTGTCAAGTGGCCGGCACGAGTTTATATCAAGTAAAGCAAAGAAAGAAAGAAAACGCATAAGGAAGCGCCGCTTAACCCCTAGATGCAGAAATAAGAATACATTTGCACCGCCAAGCTAGGAATGGAAGCATGTTAGAGATATATATGGATTAAAGACCAACATTGGAGTTGAGTTATGCGCTGAGACTTGCTTTGCTATGCTTTGGATGGGTGCTAGAAGACTGCCTAGCTTCATGAAAGGCCGTTCGTAAAGAAAGATCGCATAGTTGATATTTACGAGCTAACAATGAAAGAATGCTGAGTGTGTATATGTATCTCATTATCTGGCTGGTGCTTCACCTGTAGGCCTGTGCATCCGTACTTTTGCGATTCTTTGATTATGTGATCCATACACACCCCGTCGTTATATTACCACATATCTTCACCCCCTAATACTATGTATACGTTCTGCTCCTTCTATTATTTACAAGTCCAGCGAAATTACAGTAAACTTGTAATTGCAGGCGCTGGGCCGAAGTAATTACTCTGCTTCTCCTAAGGCTGTTGTTTTTCTTTCTTCTTTTTGTCGATATATTTGAGAAGGGCTCTTCCATCTTTTCCTTTTTTAATTCTAACCCTTTTTTCTTTCTTTCTTTCCACGTCCACCACCGTTTTGGTCCTGTTTCTTCTTCACTCTCTTTATACATTCTTTTTTTTTTCCTGGGTCTTCCCATCTCAAAACAATTGTTCGGTATCCCTCTTTTCAATAGCGGACCGACTAGCCTCTCGTTTGATCTTCTTACACTCCTTTTTGACATTCTTGTGCGGCTCTGTCTCAACGTCTTTCCATCGCATCCCGGCTTCACATTTTACCCAGCCTTTCCTGCCCAGCTTCGACATACAAAAGCCATTCGTCTCGCTTTCACAGTTGCCATTTTTTCTTCTTCCATTTCATCTTCATTACACTTTTATCACATTCACATAACATACATTAAAAATGCAAATGACACTCAAGTCGGCTCTGGCCGCTGGTATCATTATGGCTGGCCAAGCTGCCGCTATCGAGCGCGTTACTATCAAGGTATATTGATGTCCTCCTGTACTATATATAAACGTCTTAGACTCAATACTAATACACATCTCCTAATATAGGGTAGCAAATTCTTCTTTGAGAATGGCACCCAATTTTTCATGAAGGGTATTGCCTATCAGCAGGAGGTTGGCTCTGCCGGCTCTGGTTCTAACAGCACCACCTATGTTGACCCCCTTGCAAATGAGGAGACTTGCAAGCGTGATATCGAGATCATGGCCAAGGCTGGTACCAATTCTATCCGTACATATGCCATCGACCCCACCGCCGACCACTCAGCTTGCATGAAGCTGCTGTCCGACAACAACATCTACGTAATCTCCGATCTATCAGAGCCTGCTCTATCCATCAACCGCGAGGAGCCTGTCTGGAACACCGAGCTAGCTACTCGATACTATGCTGTTGTCGATGAACTGTCTCAATATGACAATGTAATCGGCTTCTTCGCTGGTAATGAGGTCACCAACGATGACACCAACACTGATGCTTCCGCCTTCGTCAAGGCCGCCGTTCGTGACACCAAGGCTCACATCAAGGAGAAGGGATACAAAACCTTCGTTGGTTACGCCGCCAACGATGATCCCAAGGTCCGTGTAGACATTGCTCATTACTTCAACTGTGGTCCTACTGAGGATGCTATTGACTTCTGGGGCTACAACATCTACTCCTGGTGCGGTGAATCGTCCTTGCAGAAATCTGGTTACGATACTCAAATTGAGTTCTTCAAGAACTACTCCGTCCCTATCTTCTTCGCCGAGTACGGTTGTAACGAGGCTGAAGGTGGTGCTGATGGTCGTATCTGGCAAGAAACCACTGCTCTGTACGAGTCTGAAATGACCGAAGTTTTCTCTGGTGGTATCGTTTACATGTATTTCCAGGAGGCAAACGATTATGGTCTGGTTGAGGTCAAGGACGGTGAGGCCACTGTCATGAAGAACTTCGAGAAACTTGCCACCGCTGTTCTGGCCGCCAATCCAACTGGTGTTTCTTCTGACAGCTACAGCCCATCGAACTCTGCCCAGTCTTGCCCTGGTGTCTCTGATGTCTGGAAGGTTAATGGAGACCAACTACCCCCTACCCCCGACAGCACCACCTGTGACTGCATGGAGGCCAGCCTATCTTGCGGCCCTGCTGATGGTCTTGATGAGGATGACTTCGGTGATATCTTCGGCTTCATTTGCGGCAACTCTCCCGAATCATGTGTTGGTATCAACACCAATGCCACTACTGGTGTATACGGTGCTTACTCTATGTGCACCCCCAAGCAGCAGTTGGGTTTTGTTCTGAATGAGTACTACATTGCCCAGAACAAGGCCTCCACTGCCTGCGACTTCGATGGTAATGCCAAGACTCTGACCGCCAGCACCACCTCATCCGACTGCAAGTCTCGCCTGTCCGCTGCCAAGACTGTGAATGAGGCTGCCGCCAACTCTTCGCCTGCCTCTACTTCAAGCTCCAGCAAGAGCACTTCTAGCAGCACTACTAGCGACGCTAGCAACTTGTTCGCTGGAGCCTTTGTTGTGTTCTCCGCTGCTATGGGCTCTCTGGCCATCATGCTATAAAGTTGGTTTCGACTAGTGTTTAGTTTCATTTTCCTTTGTTTGTTTTCTTTTCTTCTTTATCTAGTGATATTCTTTTTCTCTATTCTTTTTTTATTCTTAGTTCAAGGGCCGTCCTGCACTGGGCATACATTTTGGCATTATCATTTTAGTTCGTTTCATAGCCGCTCGCCGAACAGGCTGCGGCTTTTGCTTATTTTGCTTGGGTTGATTTTTTAGAAGAAAATTGCATAGCACCGATAATGCAAGCTTTCCTTGATAAATTGAGGGTCATATCCATCCATTTTTCTCTGATTCTGTCTCATGTCATTGACTTATTTCAGAGGCATAATTACTTCTATCAGGATACAGCCCCCCCAAGCGTTTTATCTTTTTTCTCGAACCTAACTTTGTAGTCCCGTGAACGACACCGGGTCTTTTCTATCGCGTCATTAATTGGCTCTTGTTAATGATAAATTATTCACCACAACATACCTAATCAATTTGCCACTGCCGTTTAACCTATTTTCGTGCTATAATTGCATTGTGAACTTTTTATAATCAAATAGTGTAATGATAACGTAGCTGTCTACATCATATTCCTTTGATGTGGCGGAAGGTGAGGAAGCTAATTAGTTTTATCCTGATTTAGCTACTTTTATAACAAAAATAAATGATGGACCCTTGCGATCTTCATGCAGCTCTGATATGTATAGTATAGCCCATCAATTCACGCTTAAATGCACATGAACACTGATAAGATTTTTTTTTTTAAAACTTTGGTGAGCCAGGGCTGGTAATACCATTAATGCGCCACTATTGATATCTAATTATATGGAGAAGATTTGTCTCAACTATCAATCGCTTTTAGCATATCTATGTAGCTACAAAACGCGCTAATAATCCTCATCGTCGTAAGGTTCACTCTCGTCTTCTCCTAAATTTTTACTCATATAAGGGCCATTTAGCCAGTATCCAAGTTTGGCATAGTAGCTACGAACTCCTACACCCGAGATAACACTGATCTTTTGACTCCCGTGTTCCTCACGAGCAATGCGCTCAGCTTCTTCCATGAGGAGCGTACCAAAGCCTTGGTGTTGAAACTTCTTTGGGTCACGGGCATGTACTGGTACTGCAGTACCGTACACATGAAGTTCACGAACAAGACTTGTTCGCTGGCCCGTTAATTCTGGGCGGAATGTGTACTTGGTTGTGCATTTGCGTAGACGAAGCAGAGCTACAAGAATATCCTGGCGTGGATCTTCATATGCTAAGAATGTCTCCCAACCGCCATTGGCATAGTAGTCACGTCGTACCAATTCGATTTGGTTGGGCCGAATCTTATGCTTAACTTCGTTGATACCGACTTCTCGAGTACGAACATCACGACATGTAGTACCGAAATCCTTCATGCGAGCTAGTGCTAGCTCACGTAGATTACCATTTTCGACACCAGATGTCACAAGAGGCATTGGGATATCGCGCTGGACACGGTAAATACGAGTCCAAGGAGGGATGAGTGCCATTATGCGCGCAACAAGATCAATTAGACCATTGGGGGTGTAATTTTGATAACGCCCAGTGCGCCATAACTCATACAGACCAGTTCCACGGATAACTAATGTGGGATATATTTTGAGACCATCAGTACGAAATGCTGGGTTCTCAAAGTATTCTTGAAACTGAAATATGTCACGCTCCATTCCCACATTCGGCAAATCAGGCATCATGTGACTGACAACTTTGTAGCCTGCATCTTTTGCCAGACAGAATGTTTCAGCGACAGATGCAACAGTGTGTCCTCGATTCGTATCCCGGGCGACGTCTTCGTAAAGAGACTGAACACCAATTTCGAGTCGTGTGCATCCATAACGAAGCATATCGGAAAGATGTGGTTGTAAGCAGTAATCGGGCCTCGTCTCGATGGTGATTCCAACACACTTGATATTACTCATTTCACCAGCTTCGACAGCTTCGTCGACGCTGCTTGTTTGGTATCCGCTAAGAGCGTTGTGTAGTTGGGCGATGAACTCTTCACGGTAGTTGGGCGAAAGCGACATGAATGTACCGCCCATAATAATGTACTCAACCTTATCAACGGAATGGCCTAGAGATTTGATCTGATCAACACGTCCACGGGCTTGCTCAAATGGATCGTAACGAGCGCGAATCGCACGCATGGAAGTTGGTTCGTATCCAGTGTATGATTGAGTACTGTATTCAAAATCGGAATCTGGGCCACCAGGACAATAAACGCATATATTGCCAGTGTATGCAATGTGAGGACATCTGTGTGGTTTGCACATGACTGCAACGACAGCAATACCTGATGAAGTGCCTATATGAATTTTGTAAGTACTTGATGTATCATGACATCATCATATTGGATACCATAATCACAGTGCGAAATAGTGGAACTCACGAATGGGCTTAGCGATGAGTTTTGGTAAGATATATTTCTTATAGTGTTCTGGGATAGCAGCGATAATTGCCGTCAAGGGAGGAATATTGTGTAATTTGTGTTTCTTTGCAAGCTTTGTCCGTAAGCTATTAAGATTCACATCACGTCGTGGTGCGCCGGAGTTTTTGGCAGCCGTCTCATGGTCCTCAATCAGTGCCGAAGCAATGTCAGCACAGCATCGTAGGAACCTCTCATTTTCTGGAGCAAGTTCAGCCTTTTGCTTGCGTGAGATAGTTGTTGATGTAGTCGTTGACATTGCGTGCGTTGAACAATTATGACGTGTTGGTGAAGGTAAATAAATTTACAAACTATCCAGTCGAGATACTTTGGAAATCGAATCGTCGAGACTATTGAAGCCAGCCTGATTATATGGCGGGGCATTTTGTTACCAAATTTCTTATCGATAAGCTGTGGACAATTAGCAAGCTCAAAAGTCAATGGCGAGATTTGTCATAGGCGGGGCAGCGCATTTGCACGTGACTAGGCACATGATATTTAACACACCGGGTTCAACACCAGTGTTGAGCCTCAACAGGACCCGCGCGACCGATCCTTTAGCCCACCTCTCGGGCCTTGCATATGTAGAGCTTGCTTTTTTACCTGCCTGGAAGCCTTCTTCACATAGCCGTTGGTCGGGAAAATCCGCGGAGCGGCGGTTCTCATTGGTGGCTTTCAGGGTGCCAAGCTAGCAGTACATCCACTACGGTCCAGCTATAGCCGCCTAAAGATGAATGGCTAATCTGAGGGCGGTATCTTTCTGCTAGGCAATATATTTTCAATAGGATGCAGGCTTTGGACTAGTAGACTAGTAGGAGAATAGAATATTAAAATTTGTACTGACTGGGCAGCTGTAGCCGCCGGTACTATAGCGAAAAAAGCTGTTCACCTTTCGGCTCAGGGCATGGCCTGCTTCCATATCGCCGTTTTCTATGGCTGCACGACAGTGAGCGACCTCCACGGCATTACTCGCATGACGAAAACTCGGGTAGTAAAATTATGGTATGTCGCAAACAACGCCGAAATGTTCGGAGAATGTCATCATCTTATAGTAGTTGTATAGCTGATCGAATGAGAAATTATACACTGCCAGAATGTTGATAAAATGTCTGTTCACGGCGGTTCGTCTCCTACTAACTGGTGGCCTGTTCCTTCCGTCTGTGTAGTTGCAGACACAAGCAGTCTTCCTGTCCTTTCTCGCTTTTCGTTCCTTCCTGCCTCGTTTCTCCGCTTCTTCTTCCTCCATCCTTGATTTCATTTCTTTTCCTTTTCCTCTTTTTTTTTTCTTCTTTTTTTTCTCTTTGCTTCCGCAAGACTACTCAAATTTATCCTCACAAATCTTCTTGGTCTTCAATTGTCTTGCACTCTGCATCAATTAATTCCTTCTTCTTTCCTTACACCCTCACCTTTCTTTTCCTTCTCTCGCCGTTAACTCAACATCATGTCTTCCGCTCTTAGACCCTTTGGCTCGGCCATGCGCCAGGCGGCCCGCCACTACAGCTCGGCCTCCAGCCCCTACGCCGAGACCATCAAGAACCTGCGCATCAACTCCGACACCAAGGTTCTGTTCCAGGGCTTCACCGGCAAGCAGGGAACGTGAGTTTATCTCCTCAAACACATTCTTACCCGTCTCTTCGCCCGTGAAGTCAACATAAGCTTCGAGCATTCAGTGACGCCGACTCCAATGCCGTTTTTGCATGGAGCGTTATACTGGCTATTTTTTCGTGTCACGTCACGTCTCGCTAGCCAAGCCATTGGCCCTGTCCTGCTGCCGAGCTTCCATACTTCCGGCCGCTCTCCCTTTCTACATGCGCACCATCTGTCACGAAGATTTTGCTAGCTAATACGTCCTTTCTTCGGTTTATAGTTTCCACGCCCAGCAGGCCATTGAGTATGGTACGCAATCCCCTCGTCAACTATGATTCCTCGGCCGAACTACCTACGATCCTTCCGATCCATACACAAAACTAGACCCCTACATTCTATCATTCATACCGAGCCTGCGCAATTTTTTCAAATACATCGGAGCCCATGCCAACTGATATCTCTCTCAACAGGCACCAAGGTTGTTGGTGGCACCAATCCCAAGAAGGCTGGCAGCACTCACCTAGACCTCCCCGTATTCGCTACCGTCGCTGAGGGTGTTAAGCACACTGGCGCCACTGCCTCGGCCATCTTTGTCCCGTAAGTTCTGCAGCTCCATTTTTCCGGCGCAAATCACCATAGAACTCGTAGGAGCTAAAATGCCCTTCGGTTACAATTGCGGTTGCGGCTCTAGTTACTTGGTTGATACAGCTTCTCCACTGGTCTGTCTTTGCCGCTGAATGATCAGCCCACTTGCTAACATGATCTATCATTGAACAGCCCCCCCGTCGCCGCTGCCGGTATTGAGGAGGCTCTGAACGCCGAGATCCCCCTGGTTGTCTGCATCACCGAGGGTATCCCTCAGCACGGTATGTACTGACCCTTCCTTTCTACCGAATTCTGAAAATCTGAGTACTCGCACTAACAAACAATCAACCCACACAGACATGGTCCGCATCACTGACATGCTTAAGACCCAGACCAAGACTCGCCTGGTCGGTCCCAACTGCCCCGGTATCATTGCCCCCGGTCAGTGCAAGATTGGTATCATGCCCGGTTTCATCCACAAGCGCGGCCGCATTGGTATCGTTTCTCGTTCCGGTACTCTGACCTACGAGGCTGTCAACCAGACCACCCAGGCTGGTCTGGGCCAGTCCCTGGTCGTCGGTATTGGTGGTGACCCTTTCTCCGGCACTAACTTCATTGACTGCCTGAAGGTGTTCCTTGAGGACAAGGAAACTGACGGTATCATCATGATTGGTGAGATCGGTGGTTCCGCTGAGGAGGAGGCCGCTGAGTTCCTGAAGGCCAACAACACTGTCAACGGTGGCAAGCCCGTTGTTTCTTTCATTGCCGGTATCTCTGCTCCTCCTGGCCGCCGCATGGGCCACGCTGGTGCCATCGTTTCCGGTGGTAAGGGTGGCGCCGACTCCAAGATCTCCGCTCTGGAGGCTGCTGGTGTCATTGTTGAGCCCTCGCCAGCTGGCCTGGGTAAGGCCCTGTACGATGAGTTTGTTCGCCGTGACCTGCTGTAAATCAACCATCATGCCATGACTCATTCCCTTTAACATATCTTGCTCTCCCTATATACTTCCTCTACTTCTCCCTCTCAAATAACGCCTGATTTCACCATGCATATATGCGCAACATGTGTAGAGGTCTGAGTGCTTCTGCCCTTTTGTTTTTCTTTTTCCGCTAGATTGACATGAGAACTCCAATTCCGGGTATTATTGGGCTTTGCTTTTTTATTTCTCCATGTTGCGTCATAGTTTGGGTCTCATGCCTTGTATACATACACATGTACTACCTCGAAATATCTCCACAGAATAACCGAAAGTATACACAAAGTCTAACATGCTTTCTTCCCTAAAGCTTTTTTTTCTATTTGTTTCTCAATAAATATTTCCATGTTTGAGCTTTATTCGTATTGTTTCCCTGGACTTTTGAACAAATCGTTTTTGTCCGAAATTCCCTGACTGCTAGCTCCGAGCTGGAGCCACTCCTATCCTGTACGCCAAGTCTTTTCATGCGATGTAAGTCCGAGCTTCACTTATGTTGGAGTGTAACCTCCGCGAATAGGATGGGAAAGATGGTAAAGAAACACCTGTCAATGTAATTCCTCTCTTTTCTTAAAATAATGTATGTATATACATATATGTGTACCTACGAATAATGCAGCATGAGTATTGCATTACACAAGGATCTTGACAGCAAGGAGTATTTTGTACCATTCTCCACTATTAACTAGAAAACCTTTATCGAATAAATATGCACCGCCGTCTAGTCGTACATACATATATATGTACATGTATGTATGTATATCTCAAAGCGAAAATAAATGATGATAAACAACTTAATTTTACTGAAATTTCTAGTCTAAGTCTTCAAAATTTGTGTGACCGCCTAAATATACATTTTGTGAAAAATGCCATAATCAAAAGCAAACATGTTACAAAAAAAACCATATGCTATGATGTATTGTGAACTAAAATTGAAAATAGGTTTCTTTTCAACCTACATATCCAGAGAGATAGAATGTATGTTAGGGTTAGTAAAGGGACAACCCTAATTATCGCCTAGAAGTTGAGCAATGATATCACCATAATAAGCTTCTTCCAGATTGTAAAATTCGCCGTTGTTGCGTTCGATACCTATGAGACGGAAAGCGGCGACAACATCTTCGACGGCAAATCCCATTCCAGTGAAACGCTCAACAAGGTCTTTGTGCCAGCCACCATAGCTAATAATCGAAGTTGTATTAGTCACGACTCCGTTTATCCTTGATTCGTCTAGAATATCGGGTTAGATT
This sequence comes from Davidsoniella neocaledoniae, assembly GCA_009806295.1. NCBI lineage: Eukaryota > Fungi > Ascomycota > Sordariomycetes > Microascales > Ceratocystidaceae > Davidsoniella > Davidsoniella neocaledoniae. The sequence goes on from RHDR01000615.1 coordinate 11,792, forward strand.
TAGGGGAGCATACTCAATCGTGGTTCTAGGTGCTTGGGTTGCACTGTAGTTTTGCAACTTTTCCTGGCGTGGCGCTCCAGCATATTTGACAGCCCATTCATTGGCAACAGCAGCAAACCGAGCAGGCTCATTGATCATCATCTTGGATACTTCAGCGTCCTGAGGATCTTTCGGATTCGGTGCTTCGAGAAGTAGACGCAAGGACATTAGCGCTGATTTGATGTTTTGAACAGGTGACCATGAGGTGCTGAGGATATCAAGACAGATCGCACCCTATAATGTAGGACACTAGGTTAGTTTGAAAGCAAAAGTCGAGATATAATAAGTAGTAGCATTGTAATTCCTGTTTAGGATAACAATGTGCGACAAGCTATTACCGAAGTGTTTCCAAGGTAGGGAAATCGGCATAGCGTGTACCTCATATTGATCATGAGCGACTGTAAGTGTGTAGACGTACCGTTACGCTGCTGACATTTGGGTGCCACATACGAGTGGTGAACTTGATACTAGGAGGCTTGAAAGGATAGGTATCCGGAATCTGGATGTCAACCCAGTATGTCCCACCAGCATATGGCGTATCTGGAGGGCCAGGCAGAGAACCACGAAGGTGCATAAGATTGGCATTACTTAGAGTCTCAGCAAAGACACCTGAGTTTTCGCGGTCGGCCATGATGTCACGAAGCTCCTTCGCTATGCGACGTTCTCTGTTACTCGCCATTGTGACCCGTGCTGAGATAGAAAGCTCGATCGGTAGTTCTTGAAGTAGAAAAATGGGATGGTAAAAAGTATAGTGACTGAATGATAGATCAAGACACGAAAGAAATGAGATATATGGAAAAGAGGGAGATTGGATGTTGAATATTAAAGCTATTGTTTGTTAGTTGCCTTGGGTGATGTTGTGATATTAGGAGCCAACTAAGCTAACAGAATGAGATGTCGCCAGTCAACAAAAATCCAGGTATAACTCTAGGGTAATGAGAGTTACTAAAACCAAATCAGTAGAATACTGAGACCTAACTGATTAGGACAAGTGATCTTAGGTATCTACTGCCTCTATTGCGTCACTGGCTTGAGTGGTACGCCACAAGTACAAGGGCCCCACCTGTTATGTGGCACAAGCTTGCACCCAATAGTGGCTAGTCAATGTCATAATTGACGCCACATCCAGGCCCCCCAGCCTTGCCTAACAAAAGCTGTCGCGTCCGTTTGGAGCCTGCACCAATTGCAAGCAAGCTTGGTGGTGATTCCTGGATTTTGGCTATCTACAGAGATTCCACTACTCACCATCTACAAACGTCTACCCAATTAACACCACCAGCAGTAGCTATCTGTTTGCTATTATCTTATGGTGATCAAAACTTTTTATAAACAATCCTTTTTTAAATTTTGTATTGCTCTATAACAATTATCCCGAGCGTGCGTCTTCTTGTTTAGACGTCACAGTCAGCAGCCATGGTAATACTAAACAGCAAAACACATGACATCTTGAGTTTGTGCTAACAGTCATTAGGGCAACAACCAGTCTGGTATGGGCGGTGGTGAGGGAGGTGATAGCAAGGATAAGAAGGTAAATCAAGACGTCTATCAATGATGGTCAACTGACCAGTGTCACTAACCCACTCTAATCTCATTAGAAGGACAAGCCGAAGTACGAACCCCCGCCGAGACCTACAACCCGGGTCGGCCGCAAAAAGAGAAGAGCCGGTGGTACCAGCGCTGCCGCAAAGCTTCCTGCCATATACCCAACAAGTCGATGCAAATTACGGCTATTACGGATGCAACGCACACACGATCATCTGCTACTAGAAGAGGAGTTTGTGGCCAACCAGGAGCGCATTCGCAAAGCTACTGCCGTTGCGGATGGAGCTTCCCCGGAAGACTCAGATCGTCTTGCCGATGAACGTGGCCGTGTTGACGATATGCGTGGATCCCCGATGAGCGTTGGAACTCTCGAAGAAATGATTGATGACGACCATGCTATCGTTAGTAGCACGACCGGCCCTGAATACTATGTTAGTATCATGAGCTTTGTTGACAAGGACCTATTGGAGCCAGGAGCCAGTGTTCTGCTTCACCACAAGACTGTTAGTATCGTCGGTGTTCTCACTGATGATACTGATCCGTTGGTTAGCGTCATGAAGTTGGAGAAGGCACCTACAGAGTCGTACGCCGATATTGGTGGTCTGGAGCAGCAAATCCAAGAAGTTCGTGAGTCAGTTGAACTTCCTCTACTGCACCCAGAACTTTACGAGGAGATGGGTATCAAGCCACCTAAGGGTGTTATCCTCTACGGTGCTCCTGGTACTGGAAAAACACTCTTAGCTAAGGCTGTAGCGAACCAAACATCTGCTACTTTCCTCCGCATTGTTGGTAGTGAACTGATTCAGAAGTATCTCGGTGACGGTCCTCGCCTAGTTCGTCAACTTTTCCAGGTAAGTTGCAGGCCCATTAGAACTTGCATTTAATAATTCCATACTAATGCGATATTGGATCTTAGGTTGCTGCCGAAAACGCACCATCATTGTGTTCATGGATGAAATCGATGCCATCGGTACGAAGCGTTACGATTCGACATCTGGTGGCGAGCGTGAAATCCAACGCACTATGCTTGAGCTTCTCAACCAACTTGACGGGTTCGATGATCGTGGTGACGTCAAGGTCATCATGGCCACCAACAAGATAGAGTCTCTCGACCCCGCTCTGATTCGCCCCGGACGTATCGATCGCAAGATCTTGTTTGAGAACCCTGATCAGAATACTAAGCGCAAGATCTTCACACTGCACACTAGCAAGATGAGCTTGAATGAAGACGTTGATCTTGACGAGTTTATCTCACAGAAGGATGATCTATCTGGTGCTGATATCAAGGCCATTTGCTCGGAGGCTGGCCTGATGGCTTTACGTGAGCGTAGAATGAGAGTACAAATGTCCGATTTCCGGTCGGCAAGAGAGAGAGTCTTACGTACAAAGCAGGAGGGTGAGCCAGAGGGTCTTTATCTGTAAGACCGTGAGTATGTGATGATCATTGAGTTGTTAGCATATGCTTATAGATAGTGATAGCTTTGTGAATTATGAACGGGCATTAGTTCACTATGAATAGAAAGCAATAGTATGATATGTTGCCCAAAGAAATAATGTATTTATTGATTATATACCATAATTTATCTAAGATCTACCTCCAGTTATTCTAAGCAATATGGTGGAATACCCAAAGCGCCATGTTAGGAGAGAGTATATATAGACTAAAATTCACCGAAAACCCCGAGATACAACAAGCTTCGATGGCGCAGTGGTAGCGCAGTGAGTGGTCTCATAATCATGAGGAGCTTGATTTCCCTATTCCCTCTGTGTCTCCCACTAAAATGGACTCACCCGAACGGAGTTGGGCCACATTCTAGCAGCCAGAACCAGAGATGGTGACTTTGATAAGTACCATGACCGGTGGAAACACAATGGTCCCCGCAGATGCAAAGCCTGCAGCAAGCCAAAAGAACTTGGACACTGGTGGACCTGTAAGGCCCTGCCGAGACTACGGAATCAGAGATTTACGGACAGGCTCCTGAAAACCACTCAAGCAATAGGTCATGTTGCTAGCGTGATACGTTGAAATCTCCGACTCTTGGCGGAATGAGAACAGCCCGGGCGTCCCGAGGATGCCGGGGCTCAGTCACAACCAAGGGGGGGAGGATGGAGTAGGTGGAGTAGTTTATAGATAGACACAGGGTCGATGTCAGGAGGGCTCTATGAGGATGTTGAGAGGTCTTCCGCCCTTTTATTAGTTAGAAAAGGCGGCAACAGTTATACCGGACAAAGGACGAAACTACGCGTGTTCCGCCGGGGCGATTCCTCGTGCCGATAGGCCGATAGCCGGTGACATTTCAGACTAGATAGCTTTAGCTTTTACTGCAACCAAAAACACCAGGTAACCAACCCTGGAACCCCGCAGGCCTGCCCTCGGGCTGCGCTGGACAGAGAGCTCTCTTGGCCCCAAAGCCAGACCCTAAAAAGTCACAAGAGATGCTTGAATCTACGTGCACCTGCAATCGCTGATCGCCCGGGAGTTAGCTGGAAGATGACATCAGCCAGTTGCTCACGTCCGGAACATGCCGTCGTATTGCTGCGAAAACGTAAATAGTCATATATAAATAAATAACATCAGGTGGACTTTGACTAAGCAAATCAAGTGAAGCTTAACTTTTTACTCTTGATTAGAATGCAAGAGATGCTTGAATCTGCCCGCATTTTTCCGTGATCGATGGCCGGAAGATGACATCAGCCCAATGCTTCCACCTAGAATATACCGTTAGATTGTTGCAAAACAACAGTAGTTAGACGTTGAATATTGATATAAGATGATACATCAATTAGTCTTACTCATAATTTAGTGGGTAGTCCGTGAAGAATTCGAACTGAAATAACTACTAATTACCCTTATTCATTTGTTAAATGCTGTATCGTTATGATCGATCAGTACAAACTGTACTTTGCTTTTTATTTTTTTTTATTTTTTGGTTGTTCGGAAATATGATGAAATTTAAAGTGCTCAGTTTTGATCATGATTAATGGTTGGGCTTCAGGAATTTCGAAACTATTTATTCAATAAAACAACATATACCGGAACAGGCCAAAGAAACGTCATGAATCGCCTTTTCAATCTTTCATAACTCCGAAAGCGATACGTGAAATATATCCGGGACTAGATATAAGAGTACACAAGATCGATCATCTTTTCATATCCCCCCCCTTAATTCACTACAGGCCAGCCAGACGAGAAGTCCAGCTTATTCCAGCCCAGCTTCTTATCTCCATCAGCATAACCAATGCGGGTATCAACATAGTGATAGTAGACAACAGGACCATAGGCTGGGTCATTCATGACTCCTTGGCCACCAGGCCCGTAAACAAAGTCGTGCGACTCAAGGACAACAGTACCACCGCCATTGGTACACGCCACGCCATTCTTGTCAACAAACCCACCGGTGGCCGAACTGCTGCGGCACACCATGATCTTGTACTCTCCACCAGAAGCGGGCTTGCTAGTATCGTAACCACAGCATTGACCCTTGCTATAGAAGAGGTAGTAATAATTGCCGTACTGAAACTGGAAAGCGCCCTCAATGGCGGTTGTCACAGGATCATAAGCGATCTGCGAACTTGAAGCTCCAGAGGCGACCTTAGTAGGTGGATTGGCCATCTTGACTTGATAGATATCCTCCCAGAAAGAACCAAAAGCCATATACCAGTCACTACCAACTTGAAGAAGACTGGCATCAATAGCGTTGTATGACTTGCTGCTGCTAGATGTAACACCGGAAGCCCCAAGATCGGTCCAAGAACCGGCTCCGAGTGAAGTAGATGAAGCAACACCAATGGCACTGTTTTGAGAACCAAATGATGACACGCTATAGTATAGGTAGTATGTGCTACCGACCTTGATGACCTCGGGGGCCCACAAGTCATCTTTACCTGCGAGATCGATAATACTACCAGAAGGAATGGCGGCGCCTGGTAGGTCCAAGGACCGACCAATGCGGGCGCAGAGTGGATGGCGATTTTTCCGCCGGTAGAGAACCGCCAGTAGGTACCTGCAGAATCGATGACTATAGAGGGATCATGCGAGTTGGTGCAAGTTCCAGAACAGGCCTCGGGGGCCGAGACAGCAATAGCTGCCGAGGCAACAGCGAGAGCGGAGAGTAAGGTCTTGAAGAAAGCCATCGCGTATCTATGTAATGACCGTATGGTGTAAGTAATAATGAACAACGACCTGAACTAGATGCGATGATGATATTGAAACGAATGAATGAATGAATGGACGCCACCAGGGCTTGAACGAATGGAATGTAATGCTGATGCAGGTTCTTGAAGTTAATTAAACTTCAAAAAAAAGATGATCTGGAATTGAGATCGTATAGTGAATATGTTTTTAGTGCACGGACTCAAAGATAGAAGTCGTGGTAAAAATCTGAAACGTATGAAACTACAATATCAGCGAGAATTCAAATGCTGCACGATAGGCAAATCGAAGAGTAAAATTAGAAGCTCTACGTTGGTCCATCCTAGGATATAACCTTGAAGAAGGCAAGACGAAGTCTTTATAGTTAGGCATATTGCTAAGAATGTATAAATTTACATATCTAGAAATGCACAACTGTCAAGCGCATGTCGGCTAATATTATTGGAACAAAATCGTGGCATTGAATTTATGAATTATTTCTTCATCTTTGGTTCTGTTGGAGATTTGTCAATAAAAATGAGCAGATGCCTACTCAATAATCGCCGAAAGTCAAAGCGTGGCTCGTGATAAATCATGGAAATGGAAATAGTCCTTGGCGATTTCCAGTTGAAGAAAATAAAAGGCGACTATTAATATGTACAATCATACTACTAGTAGTAGCACAAGTATAAAATTTATTAAAATTTACATATATACATATATTTAGTTATGTACTCTAGAACATCATATTCAAATACAGACTAGAAAATTTAATTGTTGCATAAAGTATCATCCCATGAGGAGAGGTTGAGACTAAGGTTAAATTAGTGATAGTAGGGGACGTTAATGCAAGACAGAGAGCTCAGGTTGGGGATGAATGGGCGGATGAAAATGTCCGGTAACCAATCCGGCGTCGTATGATCTTAAAAGTGATTTAGGATAGTACGTTAAAATATAATCAAATCAAATCA
>RHDR01000616.1:0-18310 GCA_009806295.1 Davidsoniella neocaledoniae
CATAAGCGCCAACCGGAGGCGCATAGGGGTTGCTAGGGGCAGCAGAAGGCGCCGCGGGGGCGTAAGGGTTCGAGGGGGCCGCAGCTGGGGCGGCATAGGAGTTACCGGCAGCCGGAGGACCCGTGGCCACAGGCGAGCCGCCGATGATGTTGGGGCCAGCTGGGGCATAAATGTTGGCACTGCGTGAAACCGGGCGGTTGGAAGACAGCGAGGGTGCCTGAACATGCGATGACACGGGCTGGTACGCAGCAGGAGCGGCAGGCTGGCGCACGGGCAATCCTCTTCTGCTGGTAGTAGTAGTGTTGATGGCAGCAGGCTTGGTCGAGGAGGTCGCAAGCTTGACCCGCTCGCGGGCAATGTCAGCGGCAGGGTAGACGGTGGGCAGCAGGTCCAGGTACTTCTGGGCAATGCTTAGCTTGCCTTGCTCGGCAATAAGGTCGGCGTACTCGGTGTACTTGTCGTACAGCGAGGCCAGCTTCCAGTCCTCAGTGACGGCCTTGTCGCTGTCCTGGAACTTGGTCACGGCACGGAACACGGTAACCTTTTCGATGAAGGCCTGGAGCACGCGGGCGTGTATCGAGAAGCTGGTGTCTTCACTGGGTGCCTTCAGTTCGGCTTCTTGGGCCTCCTCCATCTCGGAGATCCAGATCTGGACTACCTTCTCCAGCTTCGAGGCCACGAGGTAGCAGAAAGAGGCATCCTTGCGCTCGCCCAACTCTAGAATGCGGTCACCAAGAGCCTCGCAGAGATCTGAGAAATCTGTAGGCGCAGAGTATGTACAGAGAACAGCCATGGTTTGCTTCCAGTCATCCAGATCGGCATTGTACACAACATCCCACAGGTTCTTGGTGATGACAGAGCTAAGGAGACGGATATAGCTAGGCTTGCCATCCTGCTCAGCGAGGTACTTGGCTTGAACCTTTTCGACCAGCGCAGTGTTGCCGCAGTTGGCGATCACGAAGGCATCAGCCCAGCGCTTCTCGCCAACGCATAGGTCGACAGCCTTCTCGAACTTTCCGAGAGTCAGGGCGGAAGTAATATCTTGCTCGATCTCAGTTTCGTTTTCGTTATACAGGAAGAATGGCTTGTCAGTCTTGGTGCTCTTGCTAGCCGAGAGGTTAGCAAGGAAGTCATCCTCGTCAAGCTCACCATCGTCATCAGCACCACCGAAGAAGTCGTCGTCATCCTCGTCCTTCTTTTTCTCGTCGCTGGACTCGGCTTCCTTCTCGTCTGCCTTCTTCGCTTCAACACCGTTGACAACATCTTCCTTGGTGAAGCCTAGGAATTCGATAATGCGGTCCCGCACATTGTCGCCAGATAGAGTCTTAATCACGACCCAGTCGGCCTTTTCCTCTACAGATGCAGAAGCCTCTTCTTTGCTAGTGCAAATCTCGGCCAGATTGCCGGCAGCTAGACACTCTTCAAATTTGTCGGTAGCAGCTGCGATTTCGGTGCGGCCGAGAATTGAGTGATGATGACCTTAGAAGAACGAGCACCCTCGGCAGACGGCTTGAAGACTAACAGCTTACCACCGAAGCCAAAAGAGGCACCGATAGGTCGTTCCATCCATTTGGGGGCCTTTGGTAGAGTGAAGAATGTCTCCTTGGGCTGCGTCTGTGCACTGGCAAAGAAGTCCTCGCCGTCTAGACCACTTGCGACAGCGGCCTCTGGCGCAGGAGCATTGGTGTTTTGGAGAGTCTGGAACACGATCTTGCCGTCAAAGCTGGCGGTCGCCGTCAAGTTGGGGTTGCGAGGGTTGAATTTGGCTGAAAAGTTCCAGTTAGTGCCCTCTTCAAAGACACCATAAAGCTGGCCGGTCTGGGGGTTCCACAGCAACGTTCTGCTGTCCTTGCCACTGGAAAGCAATAGCTCAGGATCCTGGGGACACCACGATAGAGACAAAACTCCTTGTTCATGACCCTGCATAGTGCGCTCGGGAGCATTAGAGTTGCGAAGATCCCACATGTAGATGACGGGGGTGCTGTCATCGTACGAGGCAGTGATAAGCTTGGTTGAGTAGTTGGGATCCCACTCAATAGCGCTGATAGCTTTGCGGTTGTTGTTTAGTGTTACAGACTGTTTCTTAGTCTTGAGATCCCAGACGGTAACCAAACCGCCTGCACTACCAGTGGCCAGAATATGTGACACCTTACGGTTCCATGCGACGCACTCTAGGTCGTCGGGCCGGGCAGTAGCGGCGCCGAGACGGAAGGGCGATGAGATATCGTTAATATCGTAGACAAAGAGCTCGCCTTTGGCACCGGCGGTCGCCAGGTAGTGTGACTTTATTGGATTGAACTGTAGAGACTTGATGGGGCCGCTGTGCTTGGTCGAGCGCGCAATGAGCGAGTCCTCGGCAGATGCACCAGCAATGAGCTTTGAAGCATCATAGACATCTAGAACACCGCTCTCTAGGGCTGCGGCGATGATTCCGTTGGGGTACTTGTCGTCGGGCTGGCCCCAAGCAACATCGAAGAATCTAGCGAGAGAGGGATATACTGATGAGAAAGGTGCTTTTTTTGGCAAGCGGACATGTGTATATGCCGGCGTGTAGGCTTACCTGGAATCGGAAGTAATGCTGGCCAAGGGCTGCAGCTCGACATTGGACTCGAAGTTATCCAGGTCCAGGTCCCAAATCTCCAGCTTGGTGTCGTCGGAGAAGTCGGCGTCAACGGCAGCGGCGCGGGTACCGGTGACCACAAGCGGCTTGGCTGCGCCGGGCGACCAAGCAAAGGCCGCGGTACGCTGAATCTCGCGGAGGCGGACCATTGTGGCAGTGGGATCGAGATTGGCGGCGAGTTTAGCTTAGTTGGTATAGCCGCCAAGAATCGATATAAGCGTGAATGTTGTGGTTGTAGGTGGTAAACTCTATGTATTAGTTCATGTATGGGGGCGATGATGCAGCCAGCTTGCTTATAGCTTCCCGGATCGGCTTTGAAGAACGGCAACAGCCAATTGACGGCGGTAAGTGAGAATTGATGCAGTCCAGACAGCAAAAATAAAAATTACAGCCTCGTGAAACCGGCAAAAGATGCAAAGAAAACGAAAACAAGATATGGCAAGGCTACAAAACAATGCAAGATCGTGATCTAAACAATGTCGTTGATTTCTGTCCTTGGTGGCTTCCTATTCAAGCGCTCTAAATCTAAAAGTGGGATTTGAAGCCAGATTGCACAGCCAGTCAAGGCAAGTCCCACCCGCCAATTGCAGCAGCTACTCTGGGGGCTAGTGTAGGCTTGTTTGCTTCTGAAGCTCAGGAGCTTGCAGGGACTAGCACGGATGCCCCACCTTGGTTTCCGCCACCTGGCAGACAGCGCTTTGGGTGCTTGACATCTGCCAAGCTGCTAGCACGTGACCAGTTATCTGGACCTCAGATGCGTTTGCAGGCAAAGCTGCCAGTGCTACATTCACATGAAGATTTACGACGTCGTTGATTGCACTTACACCATTGATTCGCTATTTACATTCCTTTATTTTTGTTTGTTTCGTCTTCATATCCCATTGTTTTCTACATAGATGGCTGAATCTTCAAGATGGAAGGCAACCGTCCACGTTGGCGGTCTAGCCCCAGCAGTCAATGCGACGCATATCCACGATGCTTTCATCCCATTTGGTGAAATAGTCGAGGTCAACGTCCCAAAGGATGACCGTCCAAACAAGAACTCAGACTCGCAGCCCTCACCAGAGAATCGTGGCTTTGCTTACGTTGAATTCGAGGATGTCGATGATGCCAAGGAGGCCATCGATAACATGGACCAATCCGAGCTCTTTGGCAAGGTAATCAAATGTTCTGTAGCCAAAGCACCAAAGAGCACAACTGAAGGCCTGGGAAGCAAGACTGCTGTCTGGGAACAGGTACGTTCAAGCCCAATTCCTCTTTTGCTAGTAAAGGTACTAACATCTCATAGGAAGGATGGCTATCCAAGCATGCTGCTGAAGATGAAACAGAAGAACCTCCAGCTGGTAGTGATCCTATGCAAGGTCTTGAGGGTCTTGATGTAGCCGGCCCTAAACCTCTGTGAGCTGAGCCTTAGACACCGGCTTTATTTGTTTTGAATATCTTGTTTTTCTCTTCATATACCTGGTCTCTCGTATCACATGGCTTATCTCCTTAGTCTCATAGCAATGGCGTTGGCGTTGCGGAACATTGGCGTACATTTAATACTCTTTTAATATCAAAACCACATCATTTTTGCTTTTCTAACTTTAGTAAGCCTTATCACTTAAGATACTCCGTTCACGGTAACTAGTATGAATGAATGGGAATATCACGGCTGGAAAAAAAATGGAAAGAATAAGCATTAAATTAATTTTAGCTCATCCAATGATGGCTCGTCCATGGTATATGGTTCCAGGATCGTACCTAAGCTTCCCGAAGCATGATGGCTGGTCCTGGCCCGATGCTCATCGCTCTCTCTATCTTGCCCATAAAAAGGCGAACACAGCAAAAAATTAGACTAAATATGACGCCCAGGGTAATCAGGTGAGTATCTAATGATGGCTAGCGTTGGGCTTGGCGTCACCACCGGAGCGAGACAGACGAATGGTCTTGTCGGTCAGCAGGTGACGGGTCAGAGAGTAGCCGGCGGCACCAACAGCGAAGGCGACGACGACACCTATGTAGTTGTTAGCATGTGAGGCTACATCTCAAGTGTATCAGAAACGAGGATCTGACATACCGAGAGGGAACAGCTCGGGAGGGATGTTCTTCAGCTTGCGGAGTCTAGCGGAGACACCGTGGGCTATATTAAAAACAATTGGTTTAGCAAACTTGGTCGGAAACAGATCGCGAAAGTGATTCCCAATCGGGGTGCTATGGCTCTACGGCCAATATCGGGGCCGCAAAGCTGGGGAGGGAGGGTGGGATCATACCGGCCTGGTCCTCAACCTATGAATTAAGCAATTGCGGTTAGCTACTATCTGACAAGGAAGAATCTCTCTGGGTGACACAATGCAGCAGCTTATAAGCAGATAGCAATTGAAAACTGGGTTGACTGTTGACGAGCCAATTGGCCGTAGATGTGCCGACCTCACGCCAACATCAGACCAGAGGTCTATTCGTTATATGAGCAGCAACCGCAACAGCCATCAACCATATCACAAGGTAGCAGCAGCAGCATCAGACGAGCAACAAGGAAACTCGAGCATTAAGAACTTACGGGAGCCGCGCGCATCAGACGGGGAGTCTGGCGCACCATACGGAGGCCAAGAGTAGCATACATTTTGATGTGTGGAGAGGAAAGAAGAGAGTCCTTTTTGCTGGTATAAACGGAAACGACGTGAATCGAAATTGACAATTGGGAATTCTGGAAAGAGTTCGAAATGTGGTGGTGGAGATCCAGCACAGGACCCAATCCAAGAAAAAGTCACTATGGCCAGCCAAAAAAGCCCGATTCTGCCCTGCGATTGGGTGGTTTTGGCTCTTTACTGGGTCGGCTCAGCGGCCATCATCGCTGTTTGGCCCATTTTCTACTATGTACATATGATATGTATCTATTGTTTTTTTTCCGCTCAGCCTTTTACTACGATGCTAATAGTAATAGTAATCAGAAGCCTAGCTCTTAATTTGGCAGCCCCCCCCCCCCCCAGCAAGTGGCCTGATTTAGCACTATTTTGCTTTTTTTGCGGCGCTGGAATTTGACTTGGCCTGTTCCGTCTGCGCTTTTTATCAATTTGATTTGCTTTCTTTCGTCCATGTTGTTTGTGGCGGCCTGGGAATTGAGGCGCAAAAGAATTTTCCCCGTTCCCTGCTCCATCGCCAAAATCGTCTACCAGATTCGACGTTTTGCTGGCTGATAACAAGATCCCATTCGGCCTTTGTTGCTTTGTATCTTCGCTGCAAGTCCCTCTACAATTAGCTTTTACAACCTCTTTTTTGCTGAGCCTTGCCTCTATTTTTTTCAACCTCTTAACCCACCTTATATCACCAATTGTCTTTGCGCCAATAACCGCCAAAATGTCTGACGAGTCCGGCGACGTTACCAAGCCCTTCAAGTTTGTCACTGGTAAGTGCAAAACAAATTCTATCTGAAGTCCAACTTCCCATCGTTATCCGCCAATTGGCGCCGCCACAGCTTGTGTTTTGGTGTTCTGGTGACATGATCTGATCCGAGGCTAACCCGTCTTTCCGTAGCTGGTGAGTGGACAATCCTCCTTATAAATCCACAATGAGATATCGATACAAAGCAGCAATAGCTATTTCACATTGCCTCGCTTCCTCGAGTCTGTGGCTTTCATTTCTCGCACTGCCGTCCCCTCCGATTTCGATCCCGCGACACTTCCGATCCCGCCGTGATGCCGCACCCGGCCACCGGAATCCTTTCCCCCGTCGTCTCGTTCCGCTACTCCAATTATCATCACCTTAACGTATCGTCCAATGCCTAACATCCCATCTCTGTCGCATAGGTGTCGACGCCCGCTTCCCCAACCAGAACCAGACCAAGCACTGCTGGCAAAACTATGTTGATTACCACAAGTGCATCAACGCCAAGGGCGAGGACTTTGCTCCCTGCCGCCAGGTATGAACGATCTCTCCATCTTCCCGGCCATGTGTCGACGTCCAATGGCTTGCTATACTAGAAATACGCCCGGCGCACCAACTATGTGGCTCACGTTACCCGCCATAGCACCAGCCATTGTTCATATATCAGTCTACAAGCTACGTTACTAACAAACCATATCTATTAGTTCTACCTGGCCTACCGCTCTCTGTGCCCCTCTTCCTGGTACAACCGCTGGGAGGAGCAGCGTGGTATGTATCAACAACATCATATTGTAGTTCAAGACTATATACTAACTCTTTACTTTAGAGGCTGGCACCTTCCCCGGTCGCCTAGACGTGTAAGTAAATTGGCTTAATCTTAGTTCAATTAATTGCATTTGTTAGACTTGTAAACAGAAATAAGTCATGTACTTCACTGAGCATAATCATTCCAATTACAGTTTCAGTTTCTTCAATGTCCGTTGCTAGAATATATCCACCAGTGAACGTCGGTATCTAAATTGAGTGCAGGAAAATAATGTTTGCTTTGCCAAGGTGTAGTTATTGTCATATGATTGTGTGCAAATCAAAGACAAATAATTCTCAAGGCCCGGTGTCATCCTAAACTACAAGTACATGATTGGCCAATCTAAAGAGTCATTATTCATAAATGCAGATTCTATATGATTATACACGATAACAGGTTTCAATTGGGAAAAAAATATGTGTTGTGTAGGCTTTGTAAATTGTATTTAGTGTTGTCGGTGTGCTGTAGACGCTAGACTTTGTCGAAATAAACTGCTCTGCTCCAATCCCAAATCCCCCATGAAAAAAAAAACGTTGCCGTGATATCAATATCCAATTCCAAACTCCGGTCGATAAATAGAAAAAAAAATAAGTGAAATGAAAGTTAAGTTGATTAAGATAACAAAAGGTTATAGCAAAAAAGGTTCATCGTAAAACTTGACGTTTATTCGCCATCGGAGCTCATAAACTCGTCATCTTCATCAAATCCAAAGAAAATCTTCGTACCCTCGGTGGGCTTGGATTTGGATGATGAAGCCTGGCGCTCGGAGGATTCGGAATCTGACTCGTCTGCCTTCTTCTTCGAAATAGAGTCGTCTTCTGATGATGCATCATTCGATGCGCTTGACTGAGAACCTTGGGAAGTGCCCAGTAGGTTGTCAGTGTATGTGCCCTTGTCCATGGCGGTAAGGACAGCGAGTCTAGTACGCTCATTCGATTCGTTCTTGTTGTCGATCCATTGCTCGCTGATGCGGCCCTTTCCAGTTCCGTTCTTGATCTCTTCTGTGCGGCGCTCGGCCATTTCGACGACCTTGGTGAGACGCTCACGGCGCAGTTCCTTCTGGCGCTGGTCCATCTGAGGCTTAACGGCGAGATACTCAGCCAGTGCCTTAGCTTCGTTGACGGTACGGATTCTGCGACCGTCTAAGTTACGGCTAGAACCGTTGTCGTCTTCTTGGCCGCGCTTCTTCTTGGAGGACATGCGGCCACCAGCGGCGCGAAGTTGGGAGCCGAAACCACCCTTTCCACCACATAGGGGACTCCATAGGCGAAGAGAGAGTATCTCATCATCTTCGCTGTCGAGGTAGGAGCAAATGGCCGAAGCAGGCGTGATGGAGTTATTTCTGAGAGTTGATAGAATGTAACGACGCTTGGCGAAGTCGATGGGAATACGCTCCGAAAGCTGTTGCCAAAGGTCGCTACCTGATGAGTCGCGGTCGATGGGGAGAACAACTGTAGATGGCAGGCCAAGGCCAGCAATGTTGGCAACCAGTACGTTGATCTTTGAAGGCGCCATGTCAGATGTTGTATAGTACTTGATGTGTGGTGTGTTGGTGGCCAGGTAGTGGACGAATTGAGTCGATAATCGATGAAATCAACAATTCAATTGAAGACCAGTCGTAGATGTATCAATCGTTGATGCGATGAGTGCGGCGAAGTTGATTAGATGGGGTTGAAACTTGACAGATGAAGTTGCAGCCCGAGGTGAAGTGAAGTTCTCAGATAACGGTCGCAAAACCAAGAATAGAAGTTAGTGATAAGATAAGCTTGCCACCGCTCAAATCCCGTTTTCAGTAGCCTTGCGATGGGTGGCCTAAACCCAAAAAGTGGATCTTGAAGGCAGCATTGTTGGCAGTAGGACAGATATAGAGCGCCCCAGTTATGACGCCACGCTAAGCAGCGCCACTTGAATTTCCGGGTCACGTGTGGGCCAACGCCACGTCCACAGAAAATATCCAATTAAATGTATTCCAAAGCGGGACGGTTTCCCTGTCCCACGGTCTATGTAGGGTTTTCCACCCACACAAAAGTGATCCATTTTGAACATTGCGCAAAACACCATTCAGACTTTCCCTCCTCACATTCCGTCGTACACTATACCGAATAGTCAACCACCGCCAAGATGCTCATTCCCAAGGCTGACCGCAAGCAGATCCACGAGGTACGTACGGCCCTCGTAGAGAATAATTTTTTTTTCGACTTTCGCGCATCGGCCTCAAGTTTCAGCGAGCAACGACATTCAAACGACATGAACCATGAATAATTTTCGACGACAAAAAACAAACCAGAAGAGCCGAAACCGAGTGCAAAATGCAAAATACTATCCGATGACCAAATCAAATATACAAACGCCACGCGAACCTTTATGGCCGATTACCGAAAGCTCGATTTATATGCATACGAATCAAATTACAAGCACATGCAACAACGAAACGATGGACAAATAGTCTAACATGTGTTCTTTATGCAGTACCTCTTCCGTGAGGGTGTCCTCGTGGCCCCCAAGGACTACAACCTGGCCAAGCACCCCGATATCGACACCAAGAACCTGTTCGTCATCAAGGCCATGCAGTCCCTGAACTCCAAGGGTTACGTCAAGACCCAGTTCTCGTGGCAGTGGTACTACTACACCCTCACCCCCGAGGGTCTGGACTACCTCCGCGAGTGGCTCCACCTGCCCGCTGAGATCGTTCCCACCACCCACATCAAGCAGCAGCGTTCGCACGCTCCTCCCCGGGGAATGCTGCCCGAGGGTGAGCGCGAGCGCAGACCCTTCGGCGGTCGTGGCCGTGGTGACCGTGAGGGTGGCTACCGCCGCAGAGATGCTGGCGAGGGCAAGGAGGGTGCTGCTCCCGGCGAGTACGCTCCTCAGTTGTACGTTTACACCCACATATATCCCAACCTACGAGCCAACTACATTATCTTTGGGGACGATATCGTTTCTCGGTACAGATCGATACGAACGAATTCGACTTCAGAGTACAATGACATTGGCCGTACGCGACGAATATACTATGTTATATACTAACATTTTCTTTTCTTGTTTTAGCCGTGGTGGTATGGGCCGTGGCCGTGCCGCTCCTTCTTCGTAAATATAGAGTCTCTTAATATAATGGGCTCTTTTTTTGCGACGGTTTCTTTAGGTTTGGCATCAGACACGACAGAATATAAGTACTACTCTGCCATGAGTGTATCAGTAGAGGAACTATACACTGTACTAGTCAAGTGTCTCCTCGCGTGACGACCTGCGTGAGGGTAAAAAAGCGGGAGTTTTTAGAAAGGCTTCACCTCGGGATCATCAAAAAAATGGCATATTTTCCACAAGCACCACCTATATTTGCCTCCTTTTTTTCTTATCTTTATTCTCTCGACTTATCTTTGTTTCTTGTCTATCACTATGCAAGGGATAAAACGGTGAATCAGTACCTAAAAGCAACAAGGCGTTCATTTGTATTTCTTTTTCTAAAAGGACGCGAGCTGAATAAGCCATTGAAAGCTATGCATTGACCTTGAAAAGTATCTTAACACGATGAGGCACCAAGTGGAGTATCAATAGGTTATCAGTACTCAGCATAACGATGACATCTCTAAGGACGCTGTAAATGAACAAAATCAGATAAACAAAAAAGAAAACCAAACCACAATTTCAATCGCAAACCAAGTTCAATGTATATATGACGTTGAAAATCTACCATTTGCCGATGAGTGGAGGGGTACAAGCAGGAAAATCTAGATGGAATTTAGATGTACAGGGCACCTCTTTTAAACCCCAGCAAACATTTTGAGTGTCGGCTAGCAGATCTCAGACTTATAACATTAGGTGGGGTAAATTGCGTGTAAACCCTAACTCCACATATATTAACCCTATTGTTGTTAACTTAGTATTATATGTAGGATATTCAAACCTTATAAGATTCGATATAAACATTATTTAAGAACATATTTAAGAACGACATGAACTAGTAACTTATCAATCAAGGTTCGTGTTTGTTGCTCAAAAAAATCGAGTATGATGCCTTCAACTAGTCGATAGATCTAGATCTGTAGCTTCACGTTCAGAGAATTGGGTTCAAAACATTGACATGATGGCCTGTTGACAGTATCGTGTATTAATAAACTTAATAGATATGAGTGAGACCCAACAGCAGATAATATATGGGCTGGGAGAAATGTCAACGCTTTTATCTCATGTTGTATGTAGTTGCCTTTTGGTTTGAATAGCTTTCATATACCGTTTAAGTTGAAAGCGAACATTAAATAATGATATGACATTATACTATAGTTGGAGCCACATCTCCACATAATGCATGATTCCCCACGTAATAAAGTATGGAGAGCAAGCAACCCCAAATACTGATGTAGATATAGATATAATGTAATATTCTTATGCTTGGGCCTTCTTTCTTGGCTTAAGAAAGCCGGTGATTCCTTTCTCTTAGTCAATTCCCCGCATCCATGATATTATTGAGGCACATACTAAACCATGATATACTTGATTATCAGGGAATAAAGAAGCACAGAATTGGTGCTTCCCCCTCTTTCATTTCATCTCTTCTACATCCAGAGCAGTATTGGAAGCACAGAAAGAACAGACAACTGCGTCCGTGACCAACGTCAGTTCTCATGACTTTTGCTAATGGATTAATGAGGATCATGAGATGGCGGGGAAGATTAAAATGGGGGGATTCCATAATACAACTAATACATATAAGGCATCACAAATGGGAACGACCGAGCTGGAGCTCGGAGCCGCATATATTTGTGTAAATGGAGAAACCGGGGATGAAGATCCTGGTAAAGAGAGTGTAAGGCGGCCTTTTCTCTCTTCGTTTTCTGATAAAAAATACCGTCAAGGTAGTGAGATTATCAGTTTTTGGGGGCCCGCACCTCCTTTACGATGTCGCGGCTCAAAAGGAAGCGTTGCATCCTGTGTTGATCAGAAGATGGTCTCGCCTAATTATTGAGGTTGGTGTACTTTGAAGATCACACATATGTATGTAAGTAGCTGTCGTAATGAATGATGTTACGGTAGCAAAATGACTCGTGAAAGGCCAAAAGAACAAGACATAGAAAGATTGCGCTTATAAGAAAGAACTAAGTAGGGTTGAAATCAAAAGGGACAATAGATAAGATAATGAACAAGAATATAGATGTCTAGTAGCTATCTTTTCTCTTCTATCGTACAGCATGGTGAGCAACAAATATTAAGAAAGAAGATTTGATTCAACAGAGATATAGTCTTTTTCGATGAGAATATGATGATTCGAACCATTGCAATTTGTCGGCCTATGGCTATAAGCGGTATTATAGAGCTCTTACATTCATAACAATGTTACAAATCAGGTATATCTAATGACCGTAATATTGATAATCAACTATACACGCTGGTATGTCGAAAAACTGACACGGAAGTTCTAGGAAGACCAAACGCACTGTTACTACTAGCGTTGTTTTGGATCAAGCATTATTGAAGTCAGCCAGCAAGGATAGCAAGAAAAGGAAGTTGATAGAAACGCCGAGATACTGCGAAGTCCAGACCGAAGATCTCGTTGGATGTGGGTACAAGAGCTATTATCTGAACTTGGAGGTTCCATGCTCTGATTTCTTGTGTTTGTATATTTGTAAGTTCAGATACTTCCTGGTTATTGGAGAAGAGATGAACAAGCGGCCCGTTTGTTGGAGCTAAAAGAATAGATCAAAAAAGGGTCTTTCGTTCGTGCTTCAATGGCTGGTAGATACTTATAAATCTTAGTACTAGAAGGAGCTGACAAAAAGCTTTGTGCCCCGACTGTAGAGAGGATATATCTGTATAGATAGTTGTATGACGTTACAATGAGCTTCACATGGACCTATTCTCCATATCGAAACGTACCAACCACGTTCGGAGGCTCGGACATTGACGGAAGAAGAATATGGACATTTATGGGTATCGTGTGCCAATAAACAGGCCAAAACGGCGTGCCATGTTTGTGCCGTCATTATCTCAAAGAACGTCCCACTTTGTTGATGCGTTTTTCCCGTCAAACGGATGCAACGTTAGACCCATGGCCAGCGTTTATGTTATATTTATTGTTATTGTTTTTCTTTATGGTCTCTCTTGTATTGACTGATCGATTGTGAATTCGGCGCTACCCCCTCTCAGGCTTTCAATACGACTTGGAAATCTGTGATTTTATACATGAAGCACACGAGAAACGCTACGCTTTGTCATGCCGTAGTAAAACGGCTGTTACCTTTTGAAATTGCTACTTAGCAGTCTTAAGTAGCTCTAGAAGCTTCAACAGCAAAGGAGCGCTAACTGGAAGACTAAAGCTTGCTTGTAATCACCGAGCGACTGCAACTACATCAGAAACCCCGTAAAACGTCGTCATAAGTACAAAACAAGGGAACAAACTCGATCTTTGGAGGGGGCGTGAAGCCGGCAACGATAACTGAACATAGAAGACGGCAAGGGCCAAGAGAGCAAATATAGAAATACACCCCCAAACGGAGCCAAAACAAGCACTAGATCGTCTGCTCATAGATGGCCGCAACGGGAAAGAAAGACAAAGGAAAGCACAAGGGAAGCAAGGAAGGACAGAGGAATGCTGACTTGTTTTACTAAGGCTTTCCATAATGCTTATTAGAGCTTGGGCGGCGACATTTTGTCGGGCGGCTCAGCACGGCCTTGGTCTCTTTGGATAGACCAATGGGTAACCGCAAGCTCTATAAAAGGGAGCCGTTCTGACCTCTCCAAGACGCCGTTTTTGATGTGATGGAGAAGAAACTGTTCTCTGCATCTTGCGTTTAAAACATACTCTTTCTCCCACTACTATTTGTTATATTTTCCCCCCATCATAGTTTCTAGAAGCTCTCTAGATCTTTTATTTCTTACATCTCAACTCCAATCTATTATACTCTATATATCTCAACATGTCTGGACTTCCTAAGACTATGAAGGCGCTTCGGTACGCCCTACCATCCCGCCCTTCTCTCCCATGAATACAAACCTTGATATACTGATGGTTTATCTGTAGCTACGAGAAGCCCGAGGATTGGTCGATTGTTGAAGTTCCTCTGCCGACGTTGCGTGACAACGATGTCCTCGTCAAAGTCAAGGCCTGCGGTGTCTGCGGAACTGGTAAGTCGAAACTAAAGCACAATAAGCCCTATCCCTCACCCGAACTGTAGCCAATACTACAGACACTCTGAAATACCCGTTACCTTCTGGTGGGTGGCTTGGAGTGGATTTATGCGAGAGATATGTAAGAGGGGAAAAGAACGCTTCTTAGCGCAGCTGCCGTCGCTTAACGTATGCCTCTGTATCTTTCGCTCATTACAATCATTTCCAAGATAGACCCTATCACTAGGGTTTGTCACATGGCCGAAACCTCCAGGTTCTGTGAAAGTCATAATGCTAACTCTTCATTTTTAGATCTGGTAAATAGAAAGCGAACAATCGATTCGAAATGATAAATTACTAATGCACATAATATAGCATATCCACGAGGGCGAGTTCATTGCCAAATTCCCTTTGATTCCCGGCCATGAGACCGTTGGTGTCATCGCTGCTGTTGGTCCTGTACGTTACGAGATGCTTACCTATTCACCAGCTCACCCTCATACTAACCCATTTACTATAGAAAGTCAAGGGTTTCCAGATCGGCGACCGTGTAGCTGCAGACAACAGTGAACTGTGCCAAGAATGCTTCTACTGCCGCCGCGGCAAGCCGCTTCTGTGCGAGCACTTTGAAGCACATGGTGTGACAATGGACGGTGGCTTTGCCGAGTTCTGCGCGTACCCGGCCGGCAAGGTCTTTAAGATTCAGAACCTAAGCGATGTAGACGCAACCCTACTAGAGCCCGCATCGTGCGCCTGCCACGGTCTAGAGCGTATCTCGCCCAAGCTCGGCTCGCACGTGCTCATGTTCGGCGCCGGCCCCACTGGTCTGATGCTGGCTCAGCTGTTGCGTCATAACGGTGGCTGCCAAGTTACCATTGCCGCGCCTGGCGGCCTCAAGATGGACTTGGCTAAGAAGCTGGATGCGGCGGACAACTTTGTCGAACTGTCACGTGAAGATCCCGCTGCGCAGTTCTCTGCACTCAAGGAGAACAACCCATACGGCTTCGATATCGTTGTTGAGGCGACGGGCTCGACTAAGATTCTGGAAGATGCTATCAACTATGTGCGCCGTGGTGGCACTCTGGTTGTCTACGGGTATGCTCTGACGTGTAGTTACGCAGTCTCGTTGTGTATCTGATGCTAACAAGTCCGATCTTTTATAGTGTTTACTCGGAGTCCGCGCGTGTTTCGTGGCCCCCGGCTAAGATCTTTGGTGACGAGATCACTATTCTTGGCTCATTCTCCGAGACATACATGTTCCGTAAGTAGGACCTCAACTTTGGCTTTCTTGTTCTTATCACTAACTCTTCTGTCATAGCTGCTACCATCGACTACCTTGATTCCGGCAAGGTCAAGACGGAGGGCATTGTCAACAAAACGTTCAAGCTGGAGCAATGGGGTGAGGCACTAGAGAGTATCAGAAACAAGAGTGCAGTGAAGGCGGCGATTGTCTTTGACTAAAGGCAGGAAAACGAAACAATAAATATGACAAGAACCTTAATTGTATAGGGGACTTGGGAGGATCACAGAACCAGCATATTCGATTTCTCTCAGACGAATTCAAGAAGAGACACTTTAGTCTTGTTTCTTACTTCAGACTTAGGAAGCTGCTGATATCATAAACTTGTATTACTATCTATAACTCATACTGTCTATCCTTGATTCTATCTTGAATATTGAGATCTCAGCTTATGTGAAATCTATGTACAACACTAGCTCATTGAATGATGCTGTAGATGCAGCAAGTAAATTAGCCCTGTATTACATTTGTGATACACCACTCAATTTAGGGCTCTCCGCGGTAGTGACATTCTTTCTTTTGATGATGAATTATTTTCTTGCCCTTACAAGGTAGCATAGCATATATCTGATATATTGGCCTAGTACAAAAGCATGACTACGAATAAAGCAAGCATGGCTGGAATGCGCCGAGAAATAAAGTACTATCAATGATGTCGATCATGGGGAGAGTTTAGCTTAATGACGTGGTTAGGTTACTTGGCTTGGCTTGTCCTTTCAAGGTAAAAATCAACAAGCTACGATATTTATATGTAACTAGCTATATTGAAAGCAACAAAGTTATAGGAGAGAGGAAGAAAGGGAAGAGAAAATAAGAAGCCCCTATCAGTGCAGATCAATGCAGAAGGGAAAGAGAGAAACAGAGAAGAAGAATTATATCGATTTGGTGCTATATTAGACCTTAGATATAGTGGTGCTATGTTTCCGCACTGGATTTTATAGGAGTAGTGATGCTAATTTTCTAGCATGAAGTCATCAAAATTGTTTATAGCATGACATTAGTATA
This sequence comes from Davidsoniella neocaledoniae, assembly GCA_009806295.1. Classification (NCBI taxonomy): domain Eukaryota; kingdom Fungi; phylum Ascomycota; class Sordariomycetes; order Microascales; family Ceratocystidaceae; genus Davidsoniella; species Davidsoniella neocaledoniae. The sequence continues at coordinate 16,195 of RHDR01000616.1, forward strand.
TTATGGATCGAACTGTGTCCATGTATCTATCCTTGATGCAGTTTGTATAGTTAGTCGGTGAAAGAAAGCTAAGCACGGGAATGAAATGCATAGCATGGAGGAAGTAAGGATCTAGGAATAAAAGCAGGAGAAAAATAGAAAGGATGTCAGTCAGACTTGCCCATTTATCGAGCTAATTTTCTTATATTTTGTCAGCAAAAAAACTAGAGTAAAAGATGAATTAACATGATGTGATGTTGAAGGTAGAAAAGAAAAGAAAAGAAATATATCCTGGCTTGCAAGACTTGCAGCAGGACATGTGATCTATGCAACTCCTGTTTTTTGTTCTTTTCTTTTCTTGTTTAGAACATACATGTACACTAGTGCTATCATTGTCTATTTCTGAATATCAATTTTTCATATGTATCCCATAGTCTGTATATGACATGTGGTTAATTATATGGAGTTGAAGAAATATCAAACATGTATGGAGAACAATTTTCCCTCTGCGATTCGTAAGCTCGCCTCTAGCTTACTTTTTTTCTTCTCTCTGCCCCCTGCATAAAAAAAACTTGACCTGTTAACTTTTTGCTTTATATGCTCTTCATATTGGGTACGTTATGGTACATTTTGTCTACACACTGATGCTCCAGCGGCCTAAGCTCATTGTCTGTCTTGATGTCTTTGATATTCCATATTTTTGTTATTAGTGAAGGCCTTTAGAAGTTTGAGCACTGAGTTTTCAGCGGCTACAAATACATTTCTGATAGTGTCAACATATATATCGTGTAGGGGTTTTTTCTAGTACAAACAACCATAATATCGTGTAATTTGCCGTTTTTAGAGCTTTACCTTGCCTTTGCATAGAAAATATACCTAAAACGCACAAGAAATTAATAGCCAAGCTAAGGCTGCTAATAATATGGCTGCGTCCAGGGTGATATTTTCTCTCTGTCCACGAGGCAAGGCCCATTTCCGGAGTAGAGGCGAATTGTTATGCAATCCAGTAAATAAATCAAGAAATACCAAAATAACACAAAATATATGCAGGCATGTTGTCACTCAGTCTGATTATTCCATAACCTAACCTAGTCTGGTATTCTTCAGTCTTAGTCATATAAGACACGGACAAACCTCCCATCTTCGTTCTTTGGTTATAGCTTCTCGCCTGCTGCCGCGCCAGCTTCCAGCGACGACTTCTTCTTGCTGTGCTGTATCGTCCCTTTGGCCTAACCCTGGAGCTAAGCGTTGCAATTATAACATATTATAATACCGTTACGACTAACGACTTCACATTTCGGTCCCAACCGCCCGTCCCGTCCACGATCTGTCACTGCTAGGGCACGATATATAGCCTAGCGCATTGCTTCTGCATTCCCTCTCCCGACAAACTGTCTCAACCCCCCTCTAGTTCAGCGACGATCGGCTCGTCTTCTGTGTTTCTGCTGCCACACAGCACCCCCTAGCTCTATAATCATCCGCTATTTATATCGCTAAGCTGGCCACCCCGCCATGGGCTCTCCGATGCGCTCAAACGGGCAGTCACGCCCGGATCGGGAAGACGCTTTAAATTCGCCCTCACATATAGGGCTTGAAGTTCCACCGACCTCCGGGCAACTACCGTATCGAACCGCAACTTCCCGTTCCCGTAGCCAGTCCCACTCTCAGCCTCGCTCTGTTTTCTTTGGCTTAGCCGACAATAACAACGCCAACAGCAACGACATAAGCCCGCAGCATCATCAACAACAGCAGAACCAGAGCCAGCAGAACCAACAGGCGCCACCTTTACCTCCTAGAAACTACGATCAGCCGCCAGTATCTCTTAGAAACAACCCCTCCCCACACCAGCCGCAGCCTCAACAACCTCAACCTCACCGGCTAGCCCCGTCGTCTGGTTTGCGATTTGCTGCCGCCGGAGCTACCAATGGCAGTTTGATGCGCTCGCGTTCTACTGCCACCAGACCAACACCCCCGAGCAGCTCTTTGACCGCCCCGAGTAGCGGTAGAAAAAGCAGCAACAAAAGCAGCAGCCGCCGTGGAGCTGCTAATGCCTCTACAGCCACCGCTATATCGACCGCTGGTGGAGCAACCACCACCTTCGACGGCATTCTTGGAGCAAACAACCAGCTTAACTCCG
>RHDR01000617.1:0-18303 GCA_009806295.1 Davidsoniella neocaledoniae
ACTACGAAAAATTCCAATTCTTCAGCGGACTACCCAAACTCAGTTTTTTTTAAATGCCGATAAAGATAAATTAGAAATCCTTAACTATGTTAAAGGTAAATCTGGTATTTATATGTGAACTAATATTAGAAGGGAAAAAAAACTACAAAATTCATGCTGATGGACCAACTGAGGGCCGTGTAGGATGTCCAACTCGTAAATCAACCTTGTCACGATGTTGTCTGTTCTTAAGATGTACCTCGAAGTTATTCGCAGTTTCTCCAGGACCTGGTGTGTATAACTTGCCCGGGCAATCCTTACAGCGTACACGGGGTAAGAACATGTAGATCGTGTTATCAGGAGGTGTCTGGCCGGCAGGAATTTGTTGTTCCGTATCGGGATTGAAGGGCGAATATTTCATGAGTGACTCGAAACTATCGTATGGATAGTTCTTTTGGAGTTCGGTCAAGCAGCGGGTGAGCCATTCGGGAGAAGGTGGCTATTAATATCAAAGTGTTAGTATAGGCAAAGATTTGCTTTTGTGTAGATAGAAATAGTGTGATATATAGATATACGTACAGGTGTATGGGCAGTGCCATCGGGATTTGGCGGTGGTGCTGGAACTCTTCCAAGTTGTCCAGAAGCTAGACCCGAGCCACCGACTTTAACTGGTGCGCTCGACTTATCTGCTGCTGCCACACTGGCCGTCATAGCCGCCACCGGGATAGGCACCGGGGTAATCTTGATAGTTTCGCCTGTAAGCAAAGCTCGTAACTTGAGTGGAGGAACACGTAGAGTAACAATGAGTGATAGTGGCTCGTCGTCGTCGATGAGGTCTCTGTGACCACGACGACCAACGCGAGTTGCTTCGTGGTGCTCAGGAGTCTCGCTACGTCCTAGGTTGGCCATGCGCTGCTGTGCCGCTGAAGCTGCGCCGCGCATGCCACGAGTACGTGCGGTTCCTCCTGTGAGGCTTCCAGGGCGCCGGGGGGCGGGCGAATCTGGACTGGAGTCGTCACTATCGTCCGAGTCTGAGATATCGCCGTCTACACGGGCAGCTCCGGGACCACGACGTCGGCCTGCACCAGCTGCGCGCTTGAACAATCTGCTATCTTCGACATTCGTAGCCGAGGCGGGTAGCACAGAAGATACAACTAGAGTGCGAATGGTGCGAGCACGTTCCTTGAGATCGGGGAGCTGTGGTCCGCCACGGCGGTTGACAGAGCGCTTTTGGCGGCGTTGTTCGCGGGATAGAATGGTTTCGTTGCGGTCCAAGTCGACTTCGCTCATCTCGTAGAGATAAGGTGCAAACTCCTTTGCTTGTTGTTGTGGCCGGAAGATTGATGGTAGTGGCGTAGGGAGGAAGGCAGACACCAGGTCAGCGTCTTCGATGGGTCGGCCGTCGAACGGATGTCCGATGCTGTAGAGACTCTTGGTGAAAAGCTGGGTTTGCTCTCGAATACAATGTGCAATTGCAGTCTTGAACTCGCCTGGTAGCGCCAGATCGCGCGCCATACTTGCAGCAAACTCCTCGGGCAAGTTTAACGGGTTGTTCATCTCCCACTCAAACTGATCCACGAGGGTGTGTGTGCCGATAGTGATATTGAGCTTGATGAGCACTCGCATTTCGTCGTTCTTGTAGGCGGTATAAGGCAGTTCTGGGTCGAGAGGTTCATCTTCGAGGTAGACAAAGGGATAGTAGTCTTCGAGTTGCTCATGCAGTTGTACGATGATTTGGTCATACACTGAATTGTAGGCAGGTGGCTTGATTCCCATGTCCTCGACAAGCTGGGCGGCGAATATTTGTGGCGTAACGATTCTGTCGTGAATATTCCATGTGAAGGTGTCGCGAAGCTTGATCTTATCGTATTCGACCTCGAGGCGCACCGGCACCAATTCTTCATGTAGTTCGGCCTGCTTCTTCATGTCCTTGCGCTTCCATTTGAGTGCTGGGGTTTGACGCTTTCCAGGGCGGGGCTTTTGGCTGGGATATATGATGCGAGAGTGAGCCATGTTCTCCGTGAAACCGTTGGCATAGCCTTGGTAGCCCTCACCATATAGCTGGCTGGGCGTGAACCAACTGAGGTAATCATTGCGCACACGGGCATAGTCGCGAACCTCATCGATGGCGTCCTGTGTGGACTTTTGCGATCTTTTGCCAACCTCGGTGAGATTGAGGGCAGCCAGCCAATCGCGCGTGATATATTGCTCAAGCATCATTTGCTGGAAGGACTCCTTGGTCCGGACCGGGAGCACGGTGCTGGAAGCGTCGCCCGAGGACGCACCGGAACTTGCCGACCCATCAGGCCGCGCCGGCTCGGACCGAGAGCCTGGCATAGACATATTAGAGTGGCCCAGTCAATGGACGGCAATAGATATGATAGAGCTCCGGGAGTGGAGTGGGAATGAGGAGGGCAATCTGAGCACAAGGCAAAGAGAGCAAAGGCTGTCTGTACACAAATGATAAGAGGTGGAACAGAAACACAAATAACACAGTAAGAAATATAGATATACAATAGAGCACTAGGAAACGTTATACAACCGAGAATTCAGGACGCTGGATGGATGTGCGATGGAATTGCGACGGATCGGGGCGAGGCTGACAGAACGGCCGTTCTCGTCGTGAAAGTTGGCGACGGGGAAGGTGCAAAGGCCGGAAGGCTGGCGCCAAAAACTCCTATTCACGCGTAGCGCGACCCTGCTAACAGTGGCAATGTACCGTTTTGCCCATGTGAAGGTTAAGTGGTACATCGATGTGCTAGTGGCACCTGACTGAGCTTGAGCTGTGGCGTCTAGACCCTTTGTCAAGTGGTCGAATTGTAGAAAACCAGACCAAAAAAAAAAGTGCCACACTAGCGCCACATCGTCATACATCAAAGCCCCACTTCCCCGCCCGAAACGGCAATTAGAACAGAGTGAGGGCTTCGAATTGAAGCTTCATGCACAAGTACTGGACCTCCAGATTTTTCTAGAGCCTTTTCCCTGACGTGACAGCGATTCTGCAGCACTAAACGGTGATATCATAGTTATTAGAAACCGATATTCAATATGGCCGAGGAAAAGAAGGAAATCGGTATGTCTATTTTTCTCATTATTATCTCTTTCTATATCTCCCCAACTACTCACTTCTGAGGCTTCCTCAAGCTTGGCCTAGCTTTTGGATAGAATGCTATTTTTCTGCAACCCCGCCAAAAAAAGCACGAAAACATGCCACCACCAGATGCTACCCGCGATTTACCTGCAGGCTAGGCCCGGATGTACCACGCGTTGAGGAACAACAGCGAAAGGATTCGACATCATCGTTGTGAAGACGAAGTATATCGATATATACATCTGGAGTAACAGTTTGCATCGCTTCTCACAGTTGCTTCTACCGCCATCTCTGTCTTCGTTTTCCTCTTCGTCGTAACCGTCACGCCGATACAATGAAGCTTCACTACCCATTCTTATACTCGTGCTGTTGTCAACCGGTATCCTAACATTACGCTATTCCCTCGGTTCTAGATTACACTCTCGCTAACCCCGATACTCTCACTAAGTACAAGGCTGCTGGTGAAATTTCGGAAAAGGTTCTCGAGGCTGTCAAGAAGCTTTGCGTTGCTGGCGCCAAGATTGTCGAGATCTGCGAGAAGGGTGACGCCATCCTCGAGGAGGAAGTTGAAAAGGTCTTCCGCGGCAAGAAGATCAACAAGGGTAAGTTGAACTATAATGATATTGTCTGCTCTGTATATCAAGCTTAGCTATGCTATTCACTCGACCGACTTGAACAATCGCTCTGGTGCTTAGTACAAGCGTCGGCCTTCGTATATATCTGGCACTCTGAATCCGAGTTGGTGCCGAAGCTAATAGTTTTTTGTATATATTAGGTTTTGCCCACCCCACTACTGTCTCTCCTAGCTCCTATGTTACTCCTTACACCCCCCTGAAGAGCGATGAGGCTGAGGCTGCTGCTGAGCTGAAGGCCGGCGAGGCCGTCAAGATTCAGCTTGGTGCTCAGATTGATGGCCTGGCTGCCATTGTTTGTGACACCATCATTGTTGGTGAGGCTGGCGAGATCACTGGTCGTGATGCTGACCTGCTGCTGGCCAACCACTACGCAAACGAGGTTCTTCTGCGCCTGATGGTCCCCCCCGGTCTTCTGGCCACTGGCACCGACGAGGAGAAGGCCAAGGCCGCTGCTGTCAAGCCTCCTTCCCAGGCCAAGATCAACTCCGTTCTGGAGAAGGTTGTTAAGTCGTTCGACTGTAACCTGATCGAGAGCACCACTTCGTGGCTGTTTGAGCACAAGGATATCGAGTCTAAGAAGAAGATCATTCTGGCTCCTGGTGAGGGTACCAAGGGTGATGGCTCTGCTGAGATCGGTGATGTCTGGGGTGTCGAGATTGGTGTTTCGCAGCAGTCCGGCAAGGTCAAGACTCTGGAGCAGCGCTCTACTCTGCACCGCCGCACTAACCAGACCTACGGCCTCAAGCGTCCTACCTCGCGCAAGATCCTTTCCGAAGTGCAGAAGAAGTTCGGCACTTTCCCCTTCTCGCTCAGACAGCTGGAGGACGAGCGTGATGCCAAGTCTGGTGTCGTCGAGTGCGTCCGGGGCAACGTTTTCCGTCAGTACGAGCTGGTCGGTGAGAAAGACAACGCCCCCGTTGCCCGTCTGCTGACTACCATCGGTAAGTTTATTTCCCCAGTATCTATCGGCTGATATTGAGGTCACAACACACGTATACTACTTCTGCAAATGTTTTGTTTTGCTAACCATGTTGTCAATAGCTGTCACCAAGAATGGTATCACCAAGCTGGCCGCCCCCCCCTGCTCTGGACCTGTCTTTGATCAAGAGTGACAAGAAGATCGAGGATGAGGAGATTCTTGCTATCCTGGAGCAGCCCCTGCGGAAGGAGAAGAAGGTCAAGAACAAGAAGAAGAACTAAGAAAGGGTTCAATCTCTAGCATCCTATACCAAACCTATCTTGGTGCTTTCACCTTCAGCATCTAAATGAATAAAAAACACAATACGAAATAATAAGTCACGCAAGATACAATATAAATCATGTTTGCATAATATTAAGTCATCACGAGGACAATACTTTGCCAATAGGCATGATAGCTAGACATAATCAAGTGTTTACATATGGCTAACGTCGATTGTATTTTGCCTTTGTCAAAATAGAGAGTTAGGGCTCAATGAGGCAGTCATTTATTGGTATCTGAAGCAGATCGCTACCATATGTCCACTTCCATCCATCCATCTACTTACCAATTCATTTATTTAATTGCTTGGCTTGTTGTGTTCAAACAAAAGGCTCCTAGTTGGCCCACCGCACAAGATTGGATATTTAGTCACTGGCCAGGATTGGATGGAATGATGCAGTACCATGAAGAATGGTAGGATGGTATGTCGCCCACGGGTGTATGGTTTTGATTTTTTTCTAAAACAAAGATGTGATGGCCATAGTATTTCCTCTTGGATTTTATATTGGTCTCGCTATAGGGCTTCATAGACGCTACATAGCCTCTCTTGCTTTCTTGTGAGAGAATACAGCATCAGTGGCGTCGACGGCCTTTTGAAGTGGTACACAAAGACCAACACATACCAGTGGTATAAGTTTGTATCAGGCTGCTCTACACCTACTATCTCTGGTATGAATATCTTGTAGGCGGTTAGCGGGACAGTGGGCAAGATGCCACGGAATAGAATAGGAACAAGTGGCCGGATGTGTCTCCGCATCTCTGCTAGTACATATGTTGGACCGGCTGTGTTGGCTGGTAGGGTAGCTTGCAGTTGGCTGCAGCAAGCAGCATACAAATTATGTACATATTCTATCCATATATGTACGTATGATATAGGAAGTCTATACAGTGTAGAGTGAGTGAATAGATAACGGAGGTGGTGGGCGGCAGAAACTCGTAGTGATGTCAAGCATGAAGAGGAATTATACAGCGTATGTGATGTGTGGCTTGATAATCAAGTGACAGCATCCGGCGTAATAATGATTATTCGCTGACTTGTTCTGTTTTCTCCTCGTTCTGAGTTTTTGCTTGGCTTTGCTCTCTGACTACTTCTTCCTGTCTTGGCTTTTTCTAATAACTTACTGGTAGGTCGTTGTTTATTACCAGCTCAACCAATTCTGGAGCATTATTGCCTCTGTAGAATGCAGCGTCTCGAGCACTGAAGCCACTAAAGATAGTGGGTAGTACTCGGGCCGATATAGCAGCCTAAGCCCTGTGAGACTTAAACTGTTGCGCTGTTCCCCCTGGGTGGCCGGGTGCTGTAATTAAGTAATTAACAGTAAAGTCAATGCAGTGCAGGCCGTGCCAACGCTGGAAGCTTTGCTAGGCTAGCGAAATCCTCGGCCAAAGCCAGAACGAACAACCATCTCCCAAAAATCGCCTCACAGGCTTATTATCTGTGTTGTTGTCGTTCAAACTTGGGAAGAGAAGCCGCATTATTATTTTTGTTCCAAGTCTCATTAAGCCATAATCAAACCATCGAAACAATCGACAATTGAGCAGCAAAACTGGGTTTCGGTTCTATTTTCCTGCTTCTCTACACGCAGGCCTCGAAATATTGACGGTGCGAACGCGGTTTTCCTGCATTTTTGTTCGCCCCCCTTCTTCTTTTTTTTCTCTGAACATAATAAATTAATGTTCCTAGTGAACGACGAGATTGCCTTGAAGATCTACTTTTCTAGTCTTTTTTTTTCCTTCTTCCTGGCCACATAACAGAAAACCGAACGCTATTCTAGCACTAAGTCTTAGAACGACCAGAATATAGAGACTCGTCCAAATTTCCGAAGCCCGAGATACATCTGAGCACGCCAAACTTCATACACTACGCGGCGCGCAACAATTATAACACCGCAATAACCGACCAGGTCTTTCCGCGCCTGATATCGTCTGGATAGAGACGACACAGAGAGAGAAACGCAGAAAGAAAGATAAGGCTAGCTTGCTAGAGCACGAACGGACGCGGTAGGTGCCCATCTATCTCGGCGGAGGCCAGCCCATTGCGCGAGCCTCGAAACACAAGCAAGAGACTAATGGCAAGCCGTAGCTCGTGACCGAGAGACAGAGAGACCTTGACTACATAGTCCTCCAGATAAGGTCCCCCGGAGGTGGTGCCGACAACAGTCGGAACGCCACTTTACAGGCATCAGCCAGTCACTGCGAGATAGGGAGGCTTAGGGAAGCAATAGTGACAGAGACACGCGGAGACGTGAGCAGAAGGGCAGAGCCAAGGATAGGGCCGCACAATGTCTACGCGGGCTACCCGGTCTCGAATCTCCAGCCCCGCGCAACCTCCAGTAGCAGCTTCAGCAACAACGGCATCAACAACAACATCAGCAGCAGCATCAATTGGAGGGACACCAAATGCTAGTGGCGAGATCGCGGCTTCTCGGGGCGCAGCAGGCAACGGCAGTTCGCGGTCAATTATGCAGAAATGGCTAGAGCCCGACTTGCAAAACAAGCCTAGTTTCGAAGAGCACGGGCTTATCCGCTGCGGCGTGCTGGAGAACATGGCAGCCTTGGGCACGCTCCCAAAAATGCCGCCCAAGAAGCGGTCACAAAATAGCCGAAGCGCGACGGCCATTGCGAACAGAGGTGGCGATAAGGACAGCAAGCAGCAGCAACAACAACAGCAGCCGGTCCGCAAGATCATATTACATCCGCCTGGATCGGCGTCCAAGAGTACGGCCAACAAGAGGTCTACGAATAGCGAAGGTCACAAAGGCGAAGAGAGCCCTCTACATGGCAATAGTCAGCACCAGACACCAGGTGGCTCGGCGCGTTTCTCAGGTGACGCCGATGAGGACATCGAGATGTTTTCCGACCTACCTGGGCCTAAATCAGGCGCCAATAGCCGTCGAACAACATTAAAAGATTTTACAGCACGGCATGGCGACCAGGATGACGATGACGATTATCGGCCAACTGTCAAGAAATCACGCGTAGGCAGCAGCCATCACAACAGCAAATCACAGGCAGCGTCAGCATCAGCAACGCCAACAGCCGCATTAGCCGCCCTAGCCGCTAACAGAGACTCCTCTGAAACGCCTCAAGAGTTGGGCAACGCACAGTTGGGCGCCGAAGCTGCAGATTCTGAGGGAGCATCTTCATTGGCAGCCACGCCTTCAGCAGTGACTGGCCAGCGAAGGTTTAGGCAGCGTGCCGCAGCTTCAGTTGCAAAAGCGGCAGCGGCTAAAAGCGCCAGCATCGAAGCTGCAGCCGAGACAGTCAAGAATATTGTACGCCTTGCCGAAAGCCAGGGCCGACACACTACGGCTCAGGCAATACAGACTCTATACAACGAGAACGCCGGTGACCTTGAATTTCTCGAGATCATCGACCGCATCTACCGTAAGCGTAACCGCAAGTCTGAGGCAGCCATGTGGACTCAGTTTGAGCGACTGATTGCCGAGAAGAAGTGCAGCTACGACGACGACGGTGAAGATGATGATAGTCACGATGTTGGTCGCGGCGACTATAGCGACAGCGATGGCGACAGCGATGCAGCCGAGGCCCAAAATCCTGGAATACACCTAATGAAGCATCTGGCTGTCGGCGACTATCTGGCTGCTGATAGTGGCGTCTCGTCATCTACAAAGAGTGCACAAAAGCGAAGGGCTGGCGGAGCACGTGATTCGGCAGATAGGACTAGCAGTAGCAGAAATAGTAGGAGTAGCAGAGATAGCAGGAATCGCGGCGGAAACGGTGGCTCGTCTGGGTTTGGGTCCATGCCAGGGTTTGGGTCTGGCTCGGGCGCTGCTCCTACAACAGCAACTACTACCACTGCCACTGCCACTGCAACAACAACGGCTGCAAATGCAACTACTGCAACTGGCACAGAAGGGCTCAGCACCCACCACCATCACAATTCCAGTGCCAAAACCCACAACAATAACGGTAAAAAAGACAAGGCTGGCGTTGATTTCGAGCCTGGCGCAATGCACCAATCACCTGACGCGAGCAACGGCGTCAACGGTAGCAGTAGTAGTCGCCCGCAATCGTCGTCCTCGCGCCTGATCAAGCTTAAATCTCGTGCAGGTGCTGCTACTTCGGCTTCTGCCGCCTCAGGTGATGCCGTGGCCCTGGCATTCTCCAGCCCATCGTCGACGCAGCCTCACCAGAAGCGCCCTGTAAAGAAACGCCGGAGTGAGATTGCCGACAGCCTCGATGAGAATGACGGAGACGACGATGGCGGCCTAGCCTCACCGTCGTCGCCGTGCCCTGCGCCACGCATCGTGGCCGTCTCCAGCAATTCGGCCAGCGCCACAGCAGCCCGAAAGTCACGGCATAGATCGCTGTCAGTGTCTAGCGGGTCCTCGCTTTCCTCCTTGTCGTCCCTTGATGAAGATGCCATGCTCTCGGATGTTGACACCGCGTCTCGTGATGGGCTCGATGAGGACGATAGCGACCAGCCAATGACAGGCCAGGATGTCGGTATAGCCAATCACAGCTCGGTACGCAAAGGCAAGGAGAACAAGGCCAGTGGGAGTAGCAACAGAGGAGCGACCATCAAACTAACGTCCCATCTTGGGTTCGGTCAAGGCAAGAAGTCCAAGGCAGCAGCAAATGGCGGCATTTCTGCGTCTGGCCTAGCAACCAGCGGCAACACAGGTAAAACCAGGGCAAAAAACAATAAGGCTATCCTCTCCTCCACATCTTCTTCTTCTGCTACTGCTACCACTTCATCCCAGCCGACAACAATCGCCGATTACTTTCGTCGCTCTACTCAGCTACACAGCGCGTACAAGGCTCAGCGGGACGACTCCGCGCTTTCTGCCTCATCCAACCCTAAAAATTCTGCTTTGTCGTCGACTGACTCTGCCACGCCATTCTCATCGCTAGAAGACGCGGAAAAGGCCACCTTTGACTCTATTGCCGTGCTTCGCCAGGCCTGCAGCTCCAACGTTGCCAGTATCACCCCCACTAACCCGAGTTTTGTGCGTGAAACTACGTCTCAAGCTATGCAGGCTAACGGGTTCCGTCTTCGTCCGCTGCCCAGCCAGCCCATGCTTGGAGCCACCATCGCGTCTTCCATTGAAGGCTCTGATGACGGCAGCCAGACCAACAGTCAGAGCTCCACCACTTCCAAGAAGCGTCGGTCAGTGGCAGCACAAGCACCAGCACCCACGCCAGTCTCTATGTCGGGCACAGTCTCAACTGTCTCCTCGTCTTCGCTGTCGTCGATTTCTTCATCGACATCTTCTGCCACCCTTCTAGCTACCGCTGTGCCCTCTGCACCTGCTACTGGCGGCAGAGCCACGCGGTCATCGCTCAAGCGGCCACACGATGGCGACGAGACAATGCTCGACGTTGGATCACCACCCAGAGCCGTTTCTCGCACTCCCTCGCGTGCCGTGACGCCTTCGCTTCCACCATCAAAGAAGCAGCGCACTGGGCCTCGGGTTAAGAACTCTCCCAAGAAGGGAGCTGCGACATTGGCCGGTGTCCCACGTCCGCCATCTCGTTCTGGTGCCGACTCTGGTCCTTCTCAGGACAACGACGACTTTTGTTCTGCCTGTGGCGTTAGCGGCGAATTACTGTGCTGCGATAATTGCGTCAAGGCCTTCCATTTTGGCTGCATCGATGTCGAACCCGAAAAGCTGCCAGATCAATGGTTTTGCTGGGAGTGCCGCATCACCAAAGCACCTTCGACTCTTCAGCTCTCGCCTCCACGTGGCACTTTTGCTCCTCTCGAAATAGCATTAGAGCGTAGCAATCCCCGTGCTTTCAGATTGCCTGAGGACATCCAGAACTTCTTCGAGGGCGTCAAGGCCGCTGCTGATGGTTCGTACGAGGATATCCAGCCGCCAGCCAAGAAGTAAGTTTTTCTCAATATCCATCTAACTGTTGCAGCAATCTTTCATTGTCTGTCTCCCGAACATACTCACTAACCTCTATTCTAATTTATCTAGGCGTGACAGAAAAGCCGATGACTCAGTCGATTGGTACAAGTTGCGAGACTCGGATGACGCTGTTCTCTGCAAAGCTTGCCATCTGCCTTCTGACTCTGTCCGGCCCATCATTCCCTGCAGCAAGTGCGGCTTGTATTGGCATCTGGATTGCTTGGATGAGCCATTGACGGTGCCGCCTGTTCTCAAAACCTGGAATTGCCCGTTGCACGTTGATCCCGATGCTCTTGCCATAATGATCTCAGGCCCAGCTCACCGATACCGCAGAGTGCGAAGTGCGTCGACAATTACGCCCATGTTCTCTCGTGGCAACCGTAATAACGGTATCATTGAGGTCGACGATGACTTGGACGAGTACTTCAATTCGTACAAGGCAAACATTCGGAAGTCTCAGAATTCTGGTTGGGCTGATCCACAATCTTTTGGTCGCACATATCGTCTCAAGGCCAGTTCCATCGTTGAAGACTTTATCGAAAGGTATGTAAATTATATCATGTTTCCTAGCATCATGCTATATCGCATATACTAACTCTTTCTCTCTCTTCTGTTTAGCGTTCACGTTGAGAAGCGTCCCGCAACAATTGCCAGTCGTCAGTTGAAAATGGCAAAGATTGCCAGGGAACGACAAGCTAAAGAGAAGCTCGAAATCCAGCAGCTTTCAACCCAAGAAGTCGAGGCTGCTCTCGCGATCGCGAATTTCTCAAGCACATCTCAAGCGTCAGCCTCTTCACCCACCCCACAACAATCGTCACCCCCATCATCTAAATTATCCTCTTTAACTCACTATCCTCAGCCATCTACACCCAAGCCTACCAAGGAAACCCTCACTATTCCTGCTTCTCCTGCGCCTACACACTCACCCAAGACTGAGTCTGATTACGACAACAACGCCATGGCTTCGCTCGCGTCTCCTGCGCCCGAATCAACTGATGATGTGCTATCGTTTATCACCGGCCTGCCTGCCTCGCTTATTGCCAATGGCGCCCCATTGCCAGAAGCAGCCAAGAAACGACTTCGTGCTGCCATGCTTCGTATGCAGATGGCATTAGACGACGATGCACCAACGCCGCCATTAGATGCGACGAAATCCTTTCCATTGTCGCCCATGCCTATAGCACATCAACATAGCGAAGTAAGGCCAAAGGTAGTGACTGATTCCACGCCACAGCAAGTACGCATCAAGAAGGAACCAGCAGCATCTACAATTGCGTCTTTCCCCTCTTCTTCACAGGAACAGAGAGAGATTCTAGATGCTGCTATGGCCGAGTCTGAAGTGGATGTCAAAGTTGAACCGGCAATTGTATCTCCAGAGCCGATACAACAACGCCAGGTGAATGCAAAGGCAGCTGCCGCTGCTATAGCGACAGCCACATCTCGTCCTTTTGTCATCGTAGATGACGAAGAAGCTATGAGTGATGACGTTTCCATTTCAGCGGAAATATAATAATGTAGACAGATATGACAGGAATAAACCACACAAGCAAACAGGAACCTCGTTATTGTTATACACATACTTGATTACCCTTTCCTTTTTTCCCTTTTATTTCATAGCCCGTTCTGATTCATGTAGATATGGTTGCACCATCTTCAATAACTTGATAAATTACTACTACACAATTTCCTCCTCTTATTACAACTACTTACTAGTTATTATGGTCTCATTTGTTTCTCTCTAGATTATCATCTCTCCCTGTCAGTTTTATTCTTGTTATCTACCTGAAGTATACCACCAATACACACGCACACATATATACATAGTTAGTTACTTCTTATCTTCCCATAGTCTACTTAATGAGATTACCATTATCAACATATTCATACAATTGCAAAATAATGAATCAAATCAAAGTCACATTCATTGAACAGAAAGTCAATGTTTTTCAGGCAGTATATATTAAGTAAACAATAATAGAAAAAACTCGGCTTTTGTGTACGTATTTCTTATACAATTTTTTGTTCTACAATGATCTAAAAACCGAACATAAAAAAAGACGTGAAGAAACAAGAAAAAAAGGAGTAGAAAGAACAGGAATATAAAACAAGGGAAGTGAATGAAGAAAGAACAAAGAGACAAACGTTATGAAATGACCCAGCAATGACAAACAAAAGAATACAAAATATCAAAGAGAAACCATAAGGTGAACGTGGCTAACAATGCAGAAGAGATAAATCGTAGGGATAATAACATATAACAACTAAACAACGATATCAACGGCACATACAGAAACAGAAAATAGAGAGAGTTTGTGTGTGAACTCCATCATACTTCTAACGGCGAGCGTTATCCTGGTTCTGCTGTCTTGGGCCACCTCCGCCCTGCATGTTGTTTTTGAAACCACCCATGGGCGGCATCTGGTTGCCATTGTTGTTACCGTTGTTGTTGTTGCTGTTGCTGTTGCTGTTTCCATAGCCTCCATATGGTCCCGATGGCCCGCCAGCATTCATGTTGAGACCCGGTGGGTAGTTGGGCACACCGCTAGCACCCATGCCTGGAGGTTGAGTCGGTGCCATTCCGCGGAACTGATCACCACCGTAGTTGTTGCCTCCATAACCTCCGTTGCCGCCATTGCCCATCAGGGGATAGAAGTTGTTCATGGGGCCGCCACGTTGAGGCATTCCCTGGTGACCACCTTGGTGATAAGGCATCATTGGAGGCTGCTGGGGAATGGGGGTTTGTTGCGAAAAGGCATTAGCCACAGGACCAAACGAGGGGAATGGCGTGACTCCCGAGTCGGGAGCATCACCGCGGCCTTGGTTGTAAGAGCCCTCGTTGCCGTATCCAGGTTGCTGAGCACCACCACCTAGTCCGTGGGGACCATTATAGTAAGGCATGCCGCCAGGCTGTTGAGGTTTGCCCTGGGGGTTAGTCTGGCCAGTCGAACCAGGAGGTCCTTGGGCTTGGCGAGGGGTAGTAGCTCTTTGGCGCTGGTCAGAAGGTGCGAGGTCGCGAGATGCGTTCGTGTTGGAACCACGCGTCGACATGCCCACCTCATCCATCAGACGCTTGTATCCTTGACTAGGTTGAGCTTTGATAGAGACCAGAACAGACTTGACGATATCAACAACCTTAGGACGCAGATTGTCGTCAAAGAATGGAGTGGTCAAGACCTTGAAGATGAGGGTAGCTCCGCAGACATGATCACTCAATATGCCCTCCAGAATCTTCTGCTCCTGAGAAAAGAACATAGCCTGCAGAATGATATCCCGGGCATCGGGCTCAGCCTTCTGGTTAACAACCTTCAATACAGTCAAGTAGGCCACCTTATGGGTGCAGAGAAGGACAAGGTGCTTAGCCAGGTGAGGCGCTAGAAGAGCACGACGATGGGGGAAAGTGCAAGAGTCAAGGTACCAAGTCAACAACAGAGCACCATTGGCATTGGTTGCGAGCTGAGCACTGTGAAGAGCGATCGCGGCAGCCATCATACGCTGGCCATCCTTACCACAGGCATAGGCCTCAAGACAAGCTCGCATAGCACGGGCACCGTAACGACCCTGGGCAATCTGCCACATCCGACGCAGCATAGCCTCGAAGATGAAGTCATTGTAGATGGGGCCGAATTTCAGGCAGCCCTGCAGGACATAGTTTCCGTACTGATCCAGGAACAGCGACACAGTGTAGGGGCGCAGGTTGTCGCCAATCATCCTCATTTGCTTGGGAGTCTTGCAAACATCGATGATCTTCTGGGCAGCCCAAGTACCGTTCTTGTGGACGCCGATCTCGGCCATATGGGGGGCAATGTAGACGAGCATTTGATCACGAACGTCATCCGAGCAATGCTCAAAGAGCTTCTGAACCACAGTGTTGCCAAGGTAGTCAGAAGACAGTTCTGCAATTTCAGGTAACATCTGCACCGCAGTGTGCTCAATCTCCTCACGAGCCATAGTCTGGTTGTCAATACGCTTCCTGATATCTCTCAATCTGGGAGCATCGTATTGTCTGTTATGACTAGCTTCTTTAACGGGAGGGATCTCGGGGAAGTAGTCATCATATTCGCAGGCCTTTGCCAATCGCTCGGAAAGACGAGAGATGCTATCAATATCATCCTTACGAGCCCCTTCAGCAAACTTAAGAGCGATTTCATGGATCTGCTCAGACATGTCGCTCAAGGGGATGCTTTCAGGCACGCTGGGTATGTGAGGAGTGACGCTAACATCGTCAGCAGCAGGTTGTTCACGAGCGGATGGGTCGGGGCTTGGGCTAGGGAAAGCTCCCTCGTTACTAGGAGTGTTAGACTGAGATGGAGGCTTGGCATAGTTAATGCGGATAGGGCCAGAACCGGGGAATATCTCCTTTCCATTCATCTCACGACGAGCAGCAGAAGCAGCCTCTGCAGATTCAAAATTTACAAAGCCACAGTTTTTGTGAGTCAAAACACGAACAGATATAATGGGTCCGTAGGCTTTAAACATTTCCGTGAGCGTAGAGGTCGTGGTTGAGGTCGGGATGTTGCCTAGCCATAGGGCACAAGTAGGACCTTCAATCAGACCCTGCTCCTCGGCAGTAGCACCAGTGTTACGACTAGAGGCTCTCGCAATAGAGAGCGCATTGACCGAGTTTGCCATGTCCTCATATTCTGGCTCGTGATGCATGCGCAGTTCTGGCGACACGAGGTTCACGGGCAGGTTCTGTGACGAAGGAATGTAGGAACCTATGAGACGAGATCCAGGCGTGTCAAGGACACCAGCAGTTCTAGCACGGGGGCGTGTCAAGAAAGGCGCCTGAGAGGCAAGAGCTTGAACAGCCATGTTGTGGTTCGCAATAGCAGTGTGTGTAGCTACTATACGCTCCTGCAGCTCAGCGGCTTGATTCTGCAACATTGTAGCTTCGTCAATGATGTCCTCCTCGTCATCATATTTGTCAGTGTTGTTGACCGAGTAGGATCTGAATCTATTGCCACGATTATCGTCGATGTGGTCGAGATAGATAGGTGTTGGCAAGGTAGATGGGGTTGGTTCGGCGAGGCCGAGGTAGTCCAAGGTCCGCATACCCTCAGGCTCGCTACCATCGCGGAATGCGGAGTGAGAAGGCGAGCTAGGGCCATTGGAGCCAACACTAGCAATACTAGCAAGTGTAGCACCACGCTCACGAGTAGTTCCTCGTGTCCAGCCACTGAAGTTTGACGGGCCTCCGAATAGAGGAGTGTTAGTAATGGGGAATGGCATGGCCTGGGGCATCGAGCCAGCACGCAATCTACTGAGAGCCGTTGAGTTTGAATCAACTTCCAAATTGGGAGACTTGGTGAATGAAAGTGCAGGTGGTCTCAAAGGTCCGGGTGCAACATTGATCGGTGGCACGCCAGGCAAGCCAGTCAAGCCTGCAGGGGGGGGCGCCGGCCATCTAGACGGAACAGTGCCAGCTCTTGCACGTCTAGTGTTCGTAGGGGTAGCCAGGGAACCAAATGCACCAGTCTGCTCGACTAGCGAGAAGTCAGGAAACTCTCCGGTAGGAGACTCGGGTATATTTTCGCGAAGAGGGGTAGAATTGCCACTGGTAGGTGGGCCATTCCAAGGGTTCGGAAGGTTGGAACCACCCGTTTCATGGAATTGAATCTCGCGAGCTCTAGAGAGATGAGATTTTTTGTTAGCAAAGTTCCATTTTGCCTAGAGTATGGGTTGAGTAGCCTAGTTAAGCCAGATAGCAGAGATTTAGCTTACCTCTTGGGCATGAGTCGGGCAGATCCAGGGTTCAAGCCAAGTTCCCGGTTTGGAGAGACATTTCCAGATCGTGAGATGCCAGTCAACGGAGCCGAGCCGGGAGCTTGGAGGCCGTAGGGAGAGCGAACGGGAGGCGGGTCATTAGATGAGGTGCTCGTTGTTGGTGATGAGGTTCTATTTGGCTGCTGAGGAAAACCCAGTACCAGGTTAGAGCGTTGAGAAGCCATGCTTGACAAAAGCAGCCTTTTAATAGGCTAATGACGAGAGAACGATGAATGCAATGGATATTCCGACATAAGAAATGAAGGAAAAGAATAAAGGATTGTTCCAAAAGAGGGACAATACAATAAAAATGAGTATGACGATAGATTCCCTCGAACAATTGGTCAACCAATAGTGTGGGGTCTGCAACGAGTTTTCAGGTGGTGATATCTAGAGAGCTAAATAGAGAAAAAAAACCAAGATATCTGCCCTGTTGAGAAGGCTGTCTGCCGGGCTAGGTAGGGGACAGTGACAGAAAAGGACAAAAAGAGGTGAATGTGCTGAAAGCTTCGATAACGACAGAGCGACAGTCGAAGCGGCACGGATAGACAACAGAAATTAAATAATACGTTGTTAAGGTCTAGTGCTTAGATATTACACGGGGCATCAACAGCTGCTAAGAGGAGCGAGAGCCAGGTAGAAGATATTGTATGGGGAAATCAGAGAGTTCTAGATCGAGGCAGGTGGTTTGGAACGATAATGATTGCGCGGCATCAAGAAGTGTCGTCGGGACGGTTCTCGGGCCGTTCGAAGGCAAAGGGAGTCGAGAAGTCGAGAATCGGGAAATAGAAAATAAAACAGTATATAAGGAAAATATAAAGCGGTAGATAAAACAGAAGCTGCTTCAAGAACGGAGTTCCGATGCGTTAGAGACAGTTGGAAGAGAAGGAAAGAAAAAGTTGACGATGGTCTGTATTTATGACTACAGCAATCAAGCAGGAAAAAGAAGAAATGTGGCACGGCGTCTATATCGCCAAGGTGCCACTTGGTTGAATGTCGGGAATGACTTGACTGGCAGGCTAAGGCCGGTAGGTTTAAAGACAATTAAGGCAACTAACTGGACTGAACTAACTGCAACGAACAGCGGCTGCGTAGCAGCGGAAGAATCGACGATGCACAAAAATAGTAGAGTAGCAAAACGAAAATAAGATGGTATGAGGGAGAGAAAAGACGCAAGGAAGAATAGCTCCTCAATTGGCAGAGAAGAAAAGAGTAGGGTCAGACAAGGTCCGGGTCAAGGCAACAAAAAGCACTGTAAGCACTATTGCTATGGCTTTTCGCTACTGTTCTGTTGTCTACTCTATTATAGTTGACAAGGTTCAATGGCCACAGTATGGAAGCGATGGATGAGCCTGTTATTGGGATGTCACGCTTTATGAAGCTTTGGGAAGAAAAAGAAGACGAAGAAGCTCTAAGATGATGAAGAGGCGAGCGAGCCAAAAATGAGCGACAGAAAAAAAGAATAAATATAATGGACAAAGAGGGCGACCGGGAAAATGATAGATATGAAATAGAAATAATAGAAAACTTTGATGGGTTTAATGTACAGATGCCATTAGCTTCGATAGTCGAGGAGAGCAATGAAAAAATCAAAAAGCAATGAAAATGAAGCTGGCAAAAAACAAAATAATGGTGTTTTATCGGGGAGAAAAAATAAAAAGAGAAAAGAAGAAAATAAAATAACAGAGGAAGAAAAAATAAAAAAAGGAGAGAGAA
>RHDR01000618.1:0-18259 GCA_009806295.1 Davidsoniella neocaledoniae
ATGGTTACTACCTGGCATCTACCTTCTGCAGAACTTCGTGAGTGGAGAGGCTGCCCAAACCCTCAGACGCACTACCATAAGCATAGGGCGGACTTCAGTAGTAGTTTTTGCCCCAGCTGGATTCGAACCAACTACCTCTTGCGAGGTCGGCCAGGCGTATAACCACTACGCCATGGGGACCAGTAGGTATGTACATGTATGTAGTTTTAGCTCCAGATAACATCGTTTTCTTTACAGAATAGTTTCCTATTCCTCTGCTTTAGCGAACGATGTTGTTCTGGCATACATGTACAATGTGTATGTAATTGTTCTGCATTGTTCCCAGTCCAGTCGTTCATTGCAAGCCAAGAATATAACGGATATGTCCTTGCTAACCGATCTAGTTTTCGTCTATTGGGATGCCGAACGAACATGGTTCAGTTCAATTTATAATAGGTATGATAGTATCTGACTAGCTGATAACTATAGATAGTTCAGTATGCCCTTCACCTGGCAGGTGCTCTGGTCAAGGCCACAGAGTTAAGTAAACATAACGAAGCCATCTGGATTATGTGCCGTCATAACTTACATAAACCAAATCTCGCCAGAGCCCCGAGGTCCCTTATTTTAACCAACGCAAAGCCTGTAGTAGATTTTTTATTTGTTCTTTTTTTTTGTTCGAAACAGGGCGCAGTGATCACTACCTAGCCCTTTCTCAGACATATACAGCTAAGGAAGGGGTACTAGACCGTCTAAATAAAATAGAAAATGGGAAGTCAGATCAAGATTTTTCTCGTTCCCTCCACACACGATTCTTCTTGTTCTATTATCAAAGACAAAAGTAAAAAAGTAAATAATAGACCCTTGTTCAGGTTGGCGCAGATACTTCTTTGGCCTGTGCGATAAAGGGCATGACGCTGCTCTCGACGCTACATCCACTGCTCTATTTCCTACACCAGATGCTAGTATATAAAGTAAATGCTATTTGACTTTTTGTAGTCACCGAGGCAAGAGAAGGCGGAAGAAAAGGCAGGGAGGGCTATTGTCTTTTTTTTACTAACATCAAATCTATCGTTTAATCATTGTTTTTATGGCGGCGTGCGTGCGGAGGCCGCGGACTCCTAGTCATTAATCGAATCAAAAATATCAGGCTTGTCACGACCTGGTATTAATAAAGCGTTCGTCTGCATTCATCGAAGAAGCTAAAAAAGCAATACAATACAGTTAGTTATCGAGTTTATTTGTATAGGATGACGGATGTGCTATCCATAACTGTCAGGATCAAGTCTCCGGACAATATTCGTAGCGAACGCCTTGCAGCAAAACTATAATCAATGCTAATTCCACCCTTCACTCAAGCCACTTTTCGAGAATCCTCCTGTCCTGGGCAAAAACCCATAGCAAATAATGACTATATTTGCTTTTGTGTGCGTTCTTTGAGCTCGAGGGATATCACATATTACAACCAAGTGGAACTTATATTTTTAAGTCACATCGGCTACAATTCGATCGTTTTTTCATCTTCTTCTGCATGCTAGTTCTTTTCGTCTTCAAATACCTTGTTACAGGAAGCGGCAGTGCTGCATATCTGTATATGCATCTCAAGAGACACAAAGTCTAGAACATAGAAACGTATAACCCTAGTTTATGTATTAACCCTATTTATGCTCCTGGGATGTTGTTTCGTACCAAAACTACAGATCAATCCTGTGTGATGAGATAGTGACATACATGTAGATACTTTACGTTCAGGGCACTTTAAGAACAACAGAATCTAATTTTCTCCAACGCGAGATCGCCGAGGCTTTCCAGGCTTGATATCCTAACTACAAATAGCTAGCATGTTCGTTATGGATAGAAGAGGGAACCAAGCCATCATTAACCTGCGCAGGTATACAGTGGTTGCGCATTGCCGAGCGATCATCGATTTCTAGGGTTGAATGAATGCTAACTGATCTTGCTCCGGCACTGCATATCCGGCGTCATGGGCAAGCTTTTTTGGACTGGCTTTGGACTAGGTCCTAGAACTATTACCCGGGAGTCAATCTGTATATACATCTGTACATAGCAGGCAGCACTGGAAGGGGACTGGGATTGACAGACAGAACCCTCAGGGAACATAGGATATCTTCCTGGAAAAAGATGCGAACAACAACGTCAATGTGACTCCTCGATTTGACGGTGGAGAATCCCAAGTATCAGGAGAACCCCGTCACATCAAATTAAAGCTGGCTCTGGAATAATGGTGGGAGGCGAGAATGAGCTTGTGTGGAGTAGTATTGTACAGTGGCATCTATAGGATTAAATAGACAAAATGAGAAAACGGCTATACGCTGTTGATGCTTCCGTTACTGGCCTAGGGCCTTTTCCTCCTCCCCATCCTCTTCGTCATATCCATCATCATCAGCTTCCTCGTGCGCATAATCACCAGGCGGCAATTCCGGACCGATATTGAAGTTTCTCAAGCCCGAGGAGAACACGCTGCGTATCGCGGTGCCCACAACCTGCATCCAAAGGTCCTTGTCAATGACGATGTCACGGTTATGCCAGTCATCGCCCTTGTTGGGGTTCTCTTCCAAGACACTCGGTGCATGGGCACGGAAGTAGTTGACGCCACGCATCCGCGCCGGGTTTCGGAATACATAGACATCCATATCATCTGGCGCGATCTCAACCAAGGCAGAAGCGCCATCAGGTCGCATGAACATGCCATGGGCTAGTCCAGCACCATGGATACCGACAAGTACATCCGTACGGCGCACTAACTCCAGCTGTTCGCGGAACGAGATAGCCGCAAAGTCCACCGCCTCGACGGCCACGCGGTTACCGAACTCGGTGCGTATCGCATCTAGTAGCATCGTCATGTTGTGCAGCTTGCGGTGCGAACGGCGGTCGATGAAAGTTACCTGGATAGGCCCGGGATTCGCCACAGCAAGAGCGTCGGCGCTTTCTGTAGACGCCGCATTGTCGCTACCGGCAACAGCGAGTTCATAGTCAGTTGGGATTTGGTAGTGAGTGAGAACTCGGCGCACGAAGCCGTCGATCAGATCTGAGTGTATGCAGCGGCGTGAGGACGGCTTGTCGTTCCACATGTTACTGGCGGCGCCTGTGAGGGGAATGATGATAGAGGCGTTGGTGATGGGCGTGCCAGATGTGTCTTCAAGCAGCTGCTTCATGCGGATTGGTGGTAACGGGGAGATAGCCCTCCAGAGGTCCCAGTACGGGCCGTCAGCACGATCATCGAGGATGACGATCTGTGTGTTATGGAAGGATGGGTACATAGAGCTTGACTTGGTCCCGTCGGGGGAGACATCATGTGCCAAGTTCAAAGCATCCATGGTCAGGAATATGGAGAAGAACTCCTGTAGACAATGCCACAGGTTACCTTCGCCCTCGCGGCGCAACATGATGTACTTGCGAGTGTCTAGTAACGCAGCCTCTTCCGCCGAGACGACCTTGCTGGCATCGACAGGCTCTCCAGTCTTGCTATCACCAATATCCACGAGTATGTTATCGCGGAAGATAGCCGGCGCGCCGGTATCGTACCAGTAGCCACGGATCTGGTGTAGGTTGATGGCTCCATTGTCTGTTTCTTCTTGTGTAAGTTTATTGCGTGGCTTGCAACTGATACGGAACCGGTTGACCTCGTGGTCTAGCGAGACGCCACGGGCCATGCAGAACGAATCCAACTTGCCGCGCTCAGGGCCATCGCTAGTGTGAAAGCAACGCAGTGAAGTGAGTCCCCGGTTCAGTGGATCCTTGGACTCTGCGGCTTCTGTGCAATACTCAAAGCCACCGGGACTGCGTGCAGTGAAGCCGTTGACATAGGCTGACGAGAGGTGCTTGCGGCAATACGGTGTCAAACTGTTGGATTGCAGACCGCTATAGTAGTCGCCAAGGCGGAAGATATCATCTTGAGGAGTCGGTGCTGCGACAACTACGGGAGCCTTGTCACCGCCAGTAGACGGCTTAGGCTTGATATTGATCATATGCGGTAGTGAGTTCTCGGAGCCCTTTGTTTGGCCGTGTGACGCGGTAGGTTCTTGCTTGTCAGGCGTTGATGACGAGTGGTTAACATAGGGAATGCTGTCATACTGGTAGTTGTAGAAGTGTGCCAGTGGAATCAATAACAGGAAGAAGATGGCAATAGCCGCATATTTGCGACGGGTTCTGTCCATCTTGTAGATCTATACTATAGACTGTTCCTGATCGAAAATGACATATGGATCACGATTGACTATAGAATATGGTGGTTTTAAGGGTCAGAGAGATTAAACAGCAGCTAAGAGGGACCAACAGGAGCAATGCTGTATCTCATATGCTTATATATTAAGAAGCTCGATAACAAGTAATCGAAAAAATGCCACAGGGTGACAATGAAACGACGAGGTAGTCGTCACTTCAAACGTTTTGTGTGATATCAAAGATATCAAAACAACAAGAATAGCAAGAAGGAAAAGAAGATATGCAGGGGCTGCTTATGGAGATTTTCTTGCCATAGCTAAGACTTCACTGATTGGTATTGTATGGAGAGGGTCTATGTAGCTACATTTCACATTATCACATATTATCAGCTTCCACCGTTCTTTTCCAGTTGTCGCCCTGCGGGTTTCTGGTCTTAGCCTAGTTTGCAAAACAAACCTCATGCAAGATGTTGCTGTCTCTCTCCATGTTTCCTCACTTTTCTCTCCTTTGTCTCCTTCTATTCTCCCCTTCTTGATTTCTCTTGTTCACTCTACATTTCGGGAAATTAGCCTATTCCGATTAGTCGCCGACTGCCACGTCCACCAAAATGAAAGGTGAACGATGAGGTTAACGTATTAGTCGTTATTGAAGTGGTTTGCTATCAGAATCTGGTATATAATACATTTCATCTACTTCAAGTTAGTGCAATTTTTGTTTCTTCTCTTGTTTTACTAGCAGGGCTCTGTTGAACGGGATTCACTAATCTAGTCTATTAGTAAGATATAGATACAGAAAACGGACAGGCCGCTTCAGGCGGTCTGGGTTTCACAACAACAACGCCTATACTGTTACCTTCCACCGATGCTTTGACAGAAATATCAGCAGGCATGCATGCCATCTTATATACAAGCAGTACGTATTGCCAATCAAGATCTATTCTGCATGCATATGCGGCTCAATTATTATCCCAAAGCAACCTTAGTAGTATAGTATACCGCAACTTCGCTGTATCTGAAAGAGTTTTGTCATGATAACAAGAGATATATTTCTTAACCAAATCTTTGAGAACACGCGTATATTGCAACCGTGAATACTTCCCAGTATCTTTCTTCGCGGTCTATCGGGATCAGGCAGCTTAGACCAGAGAGAGCCACGTGCTTAGTAGAAACTCCTCTATATTCATTCTAGCTGCTATGACGTGACGAAATGACGCATGCTCAAATGTACATGTACTAGTAAAGACCCTGATGTTAATCAGCAATCAACCCTAACTATAACATATAACCCTATGGTATATACGATGTGCCTGTGTATATACACATCGGAATGAAACAGCAAGAATGTGACTTCATATCTCCGATCATTGTACATGTAACAGTACACACCAACGCTGCATGACACGCACATTTATCTGCACGATATTACTCTAGTTCATCTGGTACATTTTTTGGCTTCAAAAACGCATGTGAATGACATAGCTGGCTTATGACCCATGGCGGCAGAAACTGGGCGGTGAGGCCTGCATTAGCAAAGAGCAGCTGAGCTGCCATTCTTCAACCAAAAGCTACCTGCAAGCAACCTAAGCAGGTTTCCAAATCCAGCTATTACATAGACTAAGAAATAGTGGGAACAAATCAAGCAAAATAAAGGAACAAGCTTCTAATCCATCACAAGGCTGCAACCTTATCAAACAAAAGTGTCTTTAGAAACGCGCTCTGGCTTTATTTTACAGCTGCATTCTTTTGCTGACAGAGTATAGACGCGGGCTGTGCTTTGAAACAGAAAACAGAAAAATCAACAGCTTTCTTCTTATCTACAATTTTTTTCTGCGATTCGCTGTCGCAAACATCAGGTTGAATAAAACGTCATCAAAAAACAAGAGACCGACCTCCTTTCTGGTGGATCCGAGCTACTGGCAAGCTCTGCTCTATCTCTCTCTTTTTCATCCCACCTAAAACCATACGGAATACACCGAGCTTGCAGTCTAGCCGAAATAACCGAACAGTCCAACTAATCGAACACAAACGACGTCAAGGTCACTCCGACCCCGACGCTTTCTAAACAGGCTCGCCTCTATCGTAGCGAGAGACAAGAAGTCGGAGAGAAAGCAGTACGACGTACTATACCCAAGGTCGAATCTAACAAACAAAGAGTACCACAACATTCAAATACAAAAACAACAATGGCTCGTCGTCGGCGCGCCCGCCGGCCTGGCGCCCTGACAGAGCTCCCGCCATTGCGCATCTTCTCACAGATCGTCGCGCTACAGGCACTCTATTACGCCGTGTCACTGGTCCTCACCTTATTTAGTAGCTTGGTGGCAGGTACTCCGTGGACAATGGATTTAGTGTTTGGTTGGTCAGCAGTGCGGGGCGATATCACACAAGGTTGGCTTCTGGCACTACTCATGGTGTTAGACGGAGGCGTGGTAGTGTAAGTTATTCTAGTACTAGACTGCTATTATCTTTTCTTTCTTTCTTCGGGATTCCTATTTTCTAACATACATTGTAGTGGCTCTGCCATCGTCGTTCTAATTGGCCGCTCCAAACTCGTACCTGACTTCGCTTTGACAACTCAAGGCGTTCATCTAGCCATCGTATATGTCTACTCCGGAAGCATCCCCCGCAACACCATGTGGTGGTTCGCATGCTTTGCTAGCGCAGGAATAGCCTCGTTCTTCGGCATCATCGGCTCTCGATCACGTGAACTGCAGCCTATATCTTTCGGTGGCCGAAGCAAGAATGGCAATAGCGGCGGCGGCGGTGGTGATATTGGCGGTGGCATCGATGAAGAAGCTGCTGTTGGCTTTGAGACTGGCCATAGTAGGGGGAGAGGGAGGGACGGTGCTGGCGAATATGAAATGGTTTCTATGAATGGGCAGTCATGACGTACCTTTTTGATTTTCTAATGATGACTGTCTTTCTTTTTTTCATAGTACTTGTGTTTTGTTTTGTTCTCGCAGGTTCGAGGTGTTTTCTTCTTTGCCTTTTTCATTGGTGCGGCTGTTTTACATATTGACATCATCTATGATTGTTTACTTTTATTGTACGCGATCTAGTATATCGGGCTAAACAACGGCGTTCTATCTGACATTTGATTATTCACTACCATCCATTCAAAGTATTATATTGCTCATCTGTGTCCTTACAAATTGGTTCATTTGAAACCTATGTCTTTATTAAGAAAAAAAGATGTGATATCATATATGTTCTAACTATTAACAAAACATGGATCCTCTTTCAAGCTCCAGCAACCACGGCCAGATTTTCATACACGACTTTCATGACGGCCGAGAACGATGACCGCTTACGATCTCCTGACATGACTGAAACATCGACACCGACACGCTCAACTTCTATACGTCCGGCCGCCGTTTTGCGTACTACAACTGATCCGTCTACCAGTAAAGTTCCTTCTCCGCGGAATTCTGCAGAGTGCCCGGACATCTGCATCGCACGGCGAATCTCAGCTAGGCGCAAATCACCGACGTGTAGAGGTTGGGTCATGGCACGAGCAGCCGATGCGGAGGCTGCGCCATGCACTAGATCGAGTGTTGGGACGATCTTGACTGGAGGCCCAGCAGGTGATGGAGATGCGTCAGAAGTCATCTCAGTATCTTCGGTATCTGTGTTGCTGCTCTTGAGTTTCTTTGTGGACGATGGTGCAGGGTCAACTGCTACTCCAAGAAGCTGACCGTTGATGGTCGCCACGCTAAGCCCCTTGACGGTTTGCCACTTGATCTTGCGTACCAGAGAATTCGAGAGTTTCAATGACCAAGCATTAGTGTCGACGCTAGCATCAACAATAGCGCCTGTTGTTGGTACTAGCACAATAGAACCCTTGGATACGGAAGAGCCATCAGCATTGTTTCCAGAGAGGAGGCGACGGCAATCCGTTGCGAGAGCATTGGTCTCTTCTTGAGAACCGCCAATCAGAATTAGTTTGCGTGGCTTGATCAAGGGGATCAGCATGTTCAAACTACGCTTATCGTGGATACCCTCCATATCAATATATGTGATGCGCATATTCACGGGTATGGAGATGGGCTTGATCACTAATCTTGCTGGATCAGAGGCTGGTGCTGGGTCTGGAATATCTTCCGCATCGTCCAGCTCGTCGACTAAAGCTGGACCATGACCATCGCCAGATGGACTGCGAGAGTGCTGAGCTCGCTTGTTTAATGAGCCATGGCCAGGTTGTTCACCCCATTTGCGTTTTTTGCCGAGTTTTGAGTCTTCATCTGCTCTAGGGCTAGTAGGAATGAGTGGCCCGGTAGCATCAGGGTCCACGCGCTCTTCTGCGCGAAGATAGGCGTCTGGCCTAATCAAGTCACCGTAGTCATCTGTGCGTTTCCTCCGGATAGGAATCGGGAAGAATCTGTCGCGGCCTTTGCGACCATCTACTTCGTAATCGTAGACACCCTTCTTCTTTATGAGAATGTTGACACCAAGGTCCTCGTCAGTCAAGATAACATTGCGACGATTTGCCTGATTCAATGTTGCTGAGATGTTGAGGGACTTTCCTTGCTGTTCTGAATCTGACTCATCATCTGATTCGTCGGATTCGGACTCCTCATCAACGACATCGACCGCCGCTTCAAGCGAGGTGCCACCGCCTTCAACCTGAGATTGGAGACTGCGCTTTGTAAACCATTGTTGGTAGATATCGAGATCATCCCCCTCAAGCTTGAGTCTGGATGCCTGCTTGATATCAAGTTGGCGGCCGCCTCCATGTACTAGTTCAATACCTTCAGAACCAATGGTCTCTACTCGACTATCACCACCACGTTCCTTCCACCAGTTAAATAGTGTCTCTGATACTGAAGGTGTTGATTCGGATTGAGTCGTTGTGGGTTTTTCGGTCAAGATGATGGCATTCCGGGGATCGTGGGCTAGGCCACTGAGAATATCCTTGGAGAAACCCCATTCTAGCGTAGAGTCGGTAGCAAGAATTACACGGCCCTTGGAACGGAGAGCATCACCCGAGAGTGTCATTTGAAGAAGCTTTTCAATTTGTGCTTTCCGTTCTAATACACGGATGTACTTGAAGTGGAACGGACCGCTGCTCTTAACTCTTGATTCGGCGGCTGGCTCATCGCGCATTTTGTCGTCTTGGTTGGCCTGATTTCGATCGTTTATGGCTTCGAATTCACGGTTGATATTGTCGTCCATCCACTCCAACATAGTACTAGCATATCTAAGCGTACTACTCATACTTCTGCCAGCCAGGAACAATTGTATACCCTCAAGCATGGGGTCGTTTGCTGTGCGCCAGGCTGTTTCGAGGAGGTAGGCAATCTCTAAAACACGAGCACTCGAGTCGACTGGAATGAGGACAGTGCCACCGCTAAGGGCAACCGCCTTGACAGTTTCAATGAGTTGTTCATCACGCTTGGTACGGCCACCACCAATGGCAGGCTTTGTAGCACCTTTACTACTGCAGATAAGTGCAGTGGGCTGTCGTAGCTGCTCAATTACTTCAGCGCCACCGCCGCCTGCACCTCCCAGCCAAGCTGCACCGGCAAACACATTCTCACGAGCTTGGTTCCAGTCCACGGCATACACAATGGATTCCATGCCATGTTGGATGTGCCAGATGGTGCCACCCAAAGTACGGCCCGAGTTGTATGCTGTGATAGTCAAGCCATTGAGAGATGGCGTACCCGGCGTTTGGATAGCTGATGTGGTTGTGAGTACTTGAGAGGCTGGATATGTGAGAAGTACTTGGCAATCTCCTCTGAGGACGGTGGCTGTAAGAGAAGATTCTGTAGTGAAGCCGGATTCGGAGTATGTGTGAAGGAAGTCTCGGCGAGCGAGTTTTCGGGGATTATGGTCGCTGCTAATGGCGTCGATTCATAGAGATCTTGGATTAAGGTGCGGCCGAGGTCAATGACGGGCCGTGTGGCGTAGATTGGAATCTGTGTGAAGCGCGGGAAGTTTTTGCAGCAGTGGGCATAGGCGGCAAGATGCCCAACGGTTGCGTGGGTGAGTAGAATGAGAGAGATCGACTGACTCGAGACTTGTCTGAAGATTGGTTGGTTAGCTTAGTTCACAGTTTCTTCTATACTATATGCTACAGCATGCAGGCTCTCTCACTTTTCAAGTTCCCGGAGTTTGGTGACGTCAAACGACGCGTCCCAGCCAAGGCCAACAAGCACCTTCACACCTCCATCAAGTTCTAGTAGCGACTGGGTGGCAGGCGACTCGGAAAAAGCGCCTTGCAGCGGGCTAAACGTGAACATTGTGGCTGCTAGCGCATTGCGCTACAAAGATGCGAAAAGAGATGTCGAGGCGGATACTTGAAGCAAGCTTGGTGATGGTGAATAAGTGACGATGTTCGAGGCAGATTAAAAAGCGCTAACGCTGGAAGAAGATATGAGTTCGAAGGCGTAACTACCACTGTAAGAAGCCGATTTTCGTTGTATTATATTGCATGGGCATTAAAAGTAAAGGAATAACAAAAGCTGACCGCAAAGGACTTTGATATCGAGACAAGGCTGTGGATAAGCTCAAGTTTGCGATCCCACTTTCAGGCACTTTTTGAGCATCGGCTGCGCTAGTAAAAGTGAAGGAAAGCTTAACGCTTTGTTGATATGGCGGCTAAACACCGGCCCCACTCAGCACATGGTCCCACTAAAAGGACACAGCTTAGCGGTTTCACACTGGGGCCTGCTAAGTTACAGCGCAACTGGTCTTCAAGAGTGCTGCAAGTGCACCAAAAAGTTGCCAGATTGATCACTTTAAGTGCTAGGGCGTTACTTGTTTTAGCGGCACTATCTTGCTATTCTGTTTTGCCTGCCATTTTGCTATCCCGTTCTTTGGATCTGACCACGATACGACTTGACTGACTCGACATTCTTCTTCTGCCTCTAATTTTTACTTTTCTTGGAAACTTGGCCTGTGGTGCCTGTATCTTCTCAATTCTCAATTCTTTCTATTAGTCTAGTTGTGCGTAGTTGCTAGCCATCTTCTCAGACTAAACTCTGCCTAGGCCTTGTTGTTTAGCTAGATCTGTTTGTTTTACCTGTTCTCTTCGTCACTCTCTTAAACCCGGCTCTCTCTCTCTGTCTGTCCCTGGCAACTCTATTAATCAGGCGTTGAAAGACCCCTCCAAAAAACGAAACCACGACGTTGCTCCAAAAACACCAGAACACCGCCTAATTCTACAAGCTCCCTAGACACTCGTATATCATGGCCGATCACGGCATGTTCCATTCACTGGGCCAGGGCGAGCAGCTCGACCCCAACGACCCTTCGAGAACCTCGCAGCCCGTGCCTGTGCCATTCCAGCCGCCCGTTGCTCCCAATCCGTACGAGCAATACCAGCAGCAGCCGCCATATCAGCAACAACCGCCACAAGCCCAGCAAGCTCCCTATGCGACTCAACCCCCCAGTTTTGGTGGCCCCTGCACCTACTTCAAACTTGCCGTATGGCGGACCTCAGCCCCCTACAGCTTCCGCTGCCGTATGGCCAGCCTGCCGCCGCCCCGCAAGACGACCTTGCTGCGCAAATGTCTGACATGAGCCTCGGCACCGCTGGCACTCCCGAGCCGCTGGGAGCTGCTGCTGCTCGCCGGAAGAAGAAAAGACCGTCACGCCTACCACACCATCGAGGCCCCTGTAGGCACTTCGGCAAGCTTCGGTGGTCCTCCCGACATCACGGGCGCCGCACCGGCCAGCTTCATTGGTGGCGCCCCAGGTGTTGACACCTCCAGCCAGTTTGTGCCTGCCACTGCTCAGTTCGGTAGCAACTCGCAGTCGCCTATTGGTGGTCCTCCTACGCCTACTCCAGCTGTCGTTCCAACATCAAGTTCTTCTTCTATCAGTGCCGATGATACCCCTAGCGTACCTACGGCTCGTGATGCTGCCCAGCCTTACTACCTCCAGAACGTGTACCCGACCTTTGAACGCCATGTCCCGCCGCCTGCAACTGTATCGTTCGTTTCCTTCGACCAGGGCAATTCCTCGCCCAAACATGCCCGCTTGACTATGAACAACATCCCGAATTCTTCTGATAAGCTAGCTTCTACCGGCGTGCCGCTTGGCTTGATTCTGCAGCCTCTTGTGGCCCAGCAACCCGGCGAGCTCGAAATTCCCGTGCTTGACTTTGGCCCCGACGGCCCTCCCAGATGCCACCGTTGCCGAGCATACATCAACCCATTCATGATGTTCCGATCCGGCGGAAACAAGTTTGTGTGCAACTTGTGTACATACCCCAATGATACCCCCCCTGAATACTTCTGTGCCACTTCTCCCGCTGGTGTCCGCGTTGATCGTGACCAAAGACCCGAGCTGAACCGTGGAACTGTGGAATTTGTTGTTCCGAAGGAGTACTGGACAAAGGAGCCCGTTGGTCTGAGATGGCTATTCGTTATCGATGTCACCCAAGACGCTATCAACAAGGGTGTTCTCGAGACCTTCTGCGAGGGCATTCTCGCCGCTCTATACTCTAATGAAGTTGAGGATGTGGCTGAAGGCGAAAAGCCTGCCAGGACCGTTCCTGAAGGTGTCAAAGTCGGCTTCATGACTTACGACCGTGATATCCATTTCTACAACTGCAGTGTAAGTCAAGCTTTCATCACCTTCCGTGCTTTAATTGATGCAGAAATAACTAATAATAAATCGCACAGTCAAACCTAGAGCAAGCGCAAATGTTAATTATGCCAGATCTGACGGATCCTTTTGTTCCCATGGGCAGTGGACTGTTCGTTGATCCTTACGAGTCTAAGTGAGTTCATGCATGAGATCATCTTCACATGTCATACCCTTGCTAACTAACCCTAATTAGATCGGTCATCACACAGCTACTTACTAGACTGCCGGTGATGTTCTCAAGCGTCAAGACCCCGAACCCGCCATGCTTGCTGCCGTTAACTCTGCTGTTGCCGCCCTTGAACCGACTGGCGGTAAGATCATTGCCTCTCTTTCGTGCTTGCCCACCTGGGGTCCGGGTAACCTCTTTATGAGAGATGACGGCAAGACAGTGGGAGGTGAACCTGATAAAAGACTCTTGACAACTGAGCATCCCCTCTGGAAAAAGGTTGTCGAGCGCATGGTTCCTGCCGGAATTGGTGCCGATTTCTTCCTAGTCTCTCCATCTGGAGGCTATCTAGATGTCGGCACTGTTGGCCACGTATCAGCTTTGACCGGTGGTGAGACGTTCTACTACCCCAATTTTGTGGTAGCTCGTGATGGAAAGAAGATGGCACTCGAAATCAAACATGCAGTAACCCGCGAAACTGGTTACCAGGCTCTCATGAAGGTCCGCTGCTCTAATGGCTTACAAGTTTCATCTTACCATGGCAACTTTATCCACCACACCTTTGGTGCTGATCTTGAGATCGGCGTTCTTGACGCTGATAAGGCCTTTGGTGTTACATTCAGCTATGATGGAAAGCTAGACTCTAAACTTGACGCTCACTTCCAAATGGCGCTTCTTTACACCACGGCTTCTGGTCAGCGCCGTGTTCGTTGCTGCAATGTAATTGCGAGTGTCAGTGAGAACCCACGTGAGAGTATGAAGTTCATTGATCAAGATTCTGTCTACTCTTTGCTAGCCAAGGAAGCTGCTACTAAACTGGCCACTTCCGGAGCCAACTTGAAAGATTCCCGGAACTTCATGACCGAACGTACCATTGATATACTGGCTTGCTACCGTAAAAACTTCCTTTCACAAGCTCATCCTCCTGGTCAACTTGTCATGCCAGAGAAGCTCAAAGAGTTTGCTATGTACATGCTTGGTTTGGAAAAAACTCGTGCTTTCAAGGCTGGAAATGAGACCTCGGATCGCAGAGTCAATGAACTTCGCCTCATTCGGTCTATGGGTGTTCGCGAGACCAGCTTATACCTGTACCCTCGTATAGTTGCCCTACACAACCTTCAGCCTGAAGAGGGCTTCGCAGATGCTGAGACTGCCACCTCAAAATGCCACCCTCTGTACGGGCTTCGTTCTCTCGTGTTGAACCTGGTGGTGTCTACCTGGTAGACAATGGCCAAATCTGCATCCTGTGGATGCACGCTCAAACATCACCAAACTTGATAGCCGATCTTCTTGGTGAGCAGTATAACGAGCTCAAGACAATTGACCCGTACATGGCTGAGCTACCTGTTCTCCAGACACATCTGAACGCCCAAGTACGCAACATCATCGAGCATCTACGCACATTGCGGGGATCTAAGGGTTTAACAATCCAGATTGCTCGCCAGGGTCTTGATGGAGCTGAGTATGAATTTGCACGACTCCTCATTGAGGACCGTAACAACGAAGCGCAAAGCTATGTGGACTGGTTGGTGCATATCCACAAGTCTGTGCAGCTAGAAGTAAGTCATAAATCTACACCAGTATAGGGATACAAATGCATTATCTGTTTCACATTGTTACAATAGAACAAAACAATGGCATTGTACCCATTAACCCACTAAATCATACTCAAAAGAACAGTAAGCTAACCGGAGATTTTTTAAACTACAGTTGAACGGTCACCGTAAAAAGGAAGATGGATCAGACTCTACATTTGCTGGTCTGAGACCGCCATACTGGCATTAAAGAGAATATGGTCAAGTGGGGAGAGAAACAGAGAATAATCATTGTTGTTTTATACTAGCGTTAAACTTTTTCATTCAGTAATTAACAAAGACAAAAACCAGAGAAAATATTCATCAAGTCATATCTACTTATGTCGGTAGTTAATGCCTTTTTATACTAATAATTGCTATACAGAAACATGGGCCTTTTAGACCTACAGTAGACCTGGTGTCCTTTTTGCTTTACCTCGAGGATATCATTCTTCGTCTTTTTAAACTTTTTTTGTGATTTTATTATGTTTTTTCATCTTATAGAACCTAAAAGACCAAGTAGCACAGCAGAACAAAACAAAAAATACATAAAAAATGCCTTGAACCTGCTTCGGAAAGGGGTCAAACTGATCATCGAAGAAAGGTTTAGAGCATCGTGGACAATTGCAACCCTAATAGAGAACCTCAAAAGCCGAAATAGAATGGAACAAAAAAAAGGACTAACTAAACAACAAGATGTGAAGAGAAACAGGGAAAGAAAAAAGACATGATGGACAGAAATACCAGCAACAGCAGGATATCTGATCACCTCTTCAGAGCAAATCAAGTGACTCTGTAAGAAAAATGATAGCATTTGACCAGCAATGTGCATTCAATAACCCTAGCTGCTGGGGTTGCGGCGATGCAACCCTAAAAAGACGCTGCCCACTTACACGCAAATTTATTGGGCAATAGTGTTGATGTCGTAACGGGGATCAGGCTTGATATCTGGACGAGCAATAAGACTAGGGTGGAAAGCATCCAGGAAGATATGGTAGTCAGAGATAGGCATGGGCATCTGCTGCTGCATGTAGTAGGACTGCTCTGGCACGTAGCCCTGGGATTCATAGTAGGCCGCAACATTGGGATCTTGAGCGTACTGGCCGTATTCGGCGACATCATAGTAAGTACCACTAGCCACATCATAGTAGTGACCGGGAGCCGCGGGGTAGTGGCCACTATAGGCAGCATTGTAGCTGCCACTGCTGCTGCTGCCCTTGCGGCGACGGTCCTTGGTAGCTTCCTTGGAAGCGGCGCGGGCTGCAGTTTCGACGATCAGACCCTCAGTACTGGCAACGTCGTCCGGGAAGACGAAAACGACTCGGTCAAACTGACCGCGAATCTCAGGGTCGTACAGGAATAGGTCCCGCCACATCTTAGCCATAACGCGCGGCGGGTTACGGCCGTGGCGACCCAGGCCGAAGTCAGAGATAACGACGGAGGTATAGCCGTGCTTCAACACAGCCTTGAGGCCGGCCTTCATAGACAGACGGCTCTGAGTCTTCTCTTCCTCAAAGCTGTAACGCGGCTCTTCACCGGGGCCGGTGTTGTTTAGCTTGGGAAGACGAACGGGGGCCACGCTGACCACGGGAACGACCATCCAGTTCTGCTGGGGCAGCTGCTCGTAGCGATCAGCGGGACCACGGAATACGACTACGTTGGGCGAGAAGATAGCTCCGTCGCCGGGAAGCGGGTAGAAGCTCGAGGACATGGCTAGACTGGCGGCTAGAGACGAGCGGCGGCAGAGCTCCTCCTCGGCTCCGGCAATGCCCGTCTCCCAGTCGCCTCCAGGGCGCTTGGTATGGGCTGGGCATAGGTATGGCAGGGGGCCCTTGGGAAGTATAGCGTGTGCCATCACAGAGTGGATAGGATCGCCGACCTCGATGATGAACTCGGGGCAGGGGAAACTGTTGTTATCCATGCTGCGCAGCTTATGGACATGGTTCCGAGCACGGAAAACAGAGCTTATCTGGGGCCACAGGTGAGAGTACTGCTCTGTGATCAGAGGCAGAAAGTGGCGCTTAGTCAGGCTAGCAATGTCATTGGGGCGAGGGGGGTGATCCATCGTAGCGGATAGATGAAGGGTAAAGTTGATAGTAGAACGAAGATAGAAGATGATACAGAAAATATGTTTTTGGTGCTGTCTTTTCAAGAGAGGCAGCTTGGTTTTTATATAACAATAAGTGGCAATATCAGGAAAGTTCAGTAAGAAATACGAACAAAGGACTGCAAAGAGAAGCTGAACGATAAACAAGTGAGTTGCGGAAAAACTGGATTGTTGAAAGATGATTTGCCAGTGGCTGATGTACTAGTGCCAGAGAAGGTACCAATATATACGTATATATGCGTGTATATATAACCTGAACGGTGTATCCGTGTAAGTGGTGATGATCTCTAACTAACACAAGAGCGCAGACAATACAGAACGGCCTGATAACAAGAGTTAAAAGGGAAAGAAATTAAGTAGAAGAAGCTTGGAAGATAACTGAGAAGGTTGTAGAAAGAACAAGTAGATGCCGGTGGCGATTTCTCTATCACTGCTTCTTCTATCTCGAGGTGGACATTGCCAACTTCTTATACTTCTTGACCGGCTTGACCGTCTTGGATATTATCTTTGGACGCCCTAGTGGATTGGCAGGTTTCTTTCACCCTTCTGCATCTACCCAGCCGGCCCTTCTCACTGTCTATCTTGCTCTATATTTCCCATTTACCAAGATAAAATAGCAAGTAAAAGGCAAATGTCTTGACTGCCTTTTTCCCTCTTTTTTTTCACTCTATCCACCCTCCCGTCCGTCTGTGAGGTTCCGGTCGCTCTCGCATTTATTCAGCCAACTTACACTCCCCCTTTGCCCACTCCCCTCTTAAGGATAGGAAAAGAAAATAGTAAGAAATGAACACCACAAAAACAAAATACACAACATACATACATATTCTATACCTGGCATTGTCTCTCTGGTTCCCCTTCCCTTCCATTTCCTTTCTTTTCCTTCTCCCCCGTTGGTCACCCTGCTGGCCGCGGCGGCAACTAGCCTTGAAAGCCCCAGGTCAGCCACGAAGAATGCCCGTTTCCTCCTCGTAACTTGAAGTTGGTGGCTCCGATCCCGTTCAAGGCTTTGCCAGCAAAGCACGGCCAAGCCAGCCAGCCAGCCAGCCAGTAACAAGTTGGTCGTGCTTGCTATACTGCTTGTTTATACTAGTTGAGACTAGGATTATAATCTAAGAAGCACAAACCTACTTTTGTCTTACTGCGTCTCTTACAGAGGTTCTTGCAGGCCCTAAATTTCTTTTTCTTAATCCTTGAATGTAGGC
This sequence comes from Davidsoniella neocaledoniae, assembly GCA_009806295.1. NCBI lineage: Eukaryota > Fungi > Ascomycota > Sordariomycetes > Microascales > Ceratocystidaceae > Davidsoniella > Davidsoniella neocaledoniae. The sequence goes on from RHDR01000618.1 coordinate 17,808, forward strand.
TTAGTGTGTATCTCTAACATAAGGAACGGCATATACTGTTATGAGATTTCTACTACGTGTGATCTACTATTTGATCAACTGCCCAGAAGGTTACATAGTTGAACTGTTGAACATGGAATAACCTACCATAATGTCAAAACAAGCCTTCTTAGAAGAATTGCCCGTTCAGGGGATCACGCAGTCATTTTGTAGAAACCGGAAAGATGACTATCACATCTAGTAGTAGTAATATTCGTGTCTTGTTGTTCCCTAGACAGGCATATACTAACACTTTTCCCCTGTCTCCCTATCTTCCCACCACCATTCACATTGCCAACCCTCGACCCTCTGTATATCACAATATCTAACGGCCATACAACGTAAGCTTACCGCACTATTAACCAGTAGAAAGTGCCAAATTCTCTCAGCCTGTACCTAGTAGATGTGATAGTCTTGATACATTCATAGTTAAT
>RHDR01000619.1:0-18240 GCA_009806295.1 Davidsoniella neocaledoniae
ACTGTCCCGTATCCGGCGTTATGAGACTGGCCAGTAGACTCTATCAAGCCGTCTATGCTGTGCCGTTGTGGTTCGTTTAACGGCAGTAGCAAATCCTGAGCTGACTCGTGCTGTTCCCGGATGGCCTGGAGCTTTGCTCGGCGCTCGGCCAGCTGCACGCGAGCCTGTATTTGCGCCCGCTGTTGGTGTAGCTTTATATGGGCAAAGCGTTGTACGTTGAGCGCAAGCGCTATCAAGACATTTCCGCTGATAGCCGTGGCGATCCCGATCACCGAGGACCAATCTTTCTTAGGCATATCTGGAGGCGCAGTCGGTGTATCGTCAGTTGCCATCAGCGCGCTACTCATGGTCGAGTTAAGAGCGGTGGCTACTGCAGCCAAAGCCACCGTCGCTGATGCGCTCATGGTGGTATCTAGGGTCTGCGATATGTCGCGCGGTATTATCGTTCTCGTATGTAATTCGCTGGATCACTGTTGTCGCTATCAAACTAAGAGCAACTCCTGCTCACGTTGAATGTGTCGTCGGCTGGCGTTCTGATATATTGTTTTCTCTTGTCAGATATCGATCGGGAATAGAGGGCGCACGCTAGTAAGCCAGGAATTATTATATAGATATAAAAAAGAAAAAGAAACGAAAGAAGAGAGAAGAAAAATGTGGCACTGGCATGCAAAGGGAGAAAAAGAAGGCTGGTTGCTTCTACTGTCCCTTTCCCGATGTTGAATTGCTGGTGATGGTTTGTCCAAGTCGAACCTTTTCTCTCCTCGGAATTCATAGACTTAAAACCCTAAACAAAGCTTAGGGAGGCTAAAGGATGAAGAAGAAGGAAAGGAAGGCTATTGTCTCGGCTTGTGATTCTATCGCGAAAGATGGAAGAAGAGGAGCGACCGGCGGCTGAGTAAGCCAGAAAAATAATATAATAAATGGTGGGTGAGGCACTAGAAGCTAGAACAAGATAAGGAAAGAAAAGGGACTGCGCTCATTTGAAAACGCAGCAATAAACGGAGAGAAGAACATCAGCTCTGCGATTAAAATATTTGCAATTATAATCTCTGCGCATCCAAGGTTCCAAACACTAAAGATCTCAGAAATGCGCCTGCTTGTCTCGTTTTTCTTTGGGGGGAGGACGTCTGGGAACCAGGAGCTAGCCTGAAGTCGCCTGGGGGGATCTGATCCAGTTTAGTACGTAGCTAGTCGTACATACAAACTAATATGGTATATAATAGCAGGCAATAAAATATCCAAGTCTGGCGCGGCTCCGTTGAAGCAGCCGAGAATCCGAGACGTTTGCGAGCGATCACAAAAGAGAAGAAAAATATCGGCAAAAAAAGGGAAAAAGAACACTGCCGAGATGAAATGGCGATAAAGAGAGAAGAGGCAATTGATGAGGGCAAAAAAGGGCCTTTTTGTACAGGCAGCATCACGATAATAAATATTGGAGGTTGAGTGAAATTTGGAGTGGACCAAACAATAGAAAAATAAACAAGAAATATCTGTAACTTCCGTTCTATCTATGGTGCAACTCCACCAAAATCGGAACTTGAGATGCTGCCTAGTTTCTGATATACCAAGATCAAACCCTTTATCACGTATAGAAATACAAAAATATACGAAAATGCCGGCTAGCTTCCTTCAACCTTGCCATGAATCTACTCAAAAGCTATTGAAAGAAACAATTTGAATCATAAGAAACGCTCGGTCTTGTCATCATATACAGATGCCTTGCAGCCAGCCAAATCCAATAATTCTAGCTGCAATAATATTTCACGGTTCCTTCCACCCCATCATTCAGGCATGTCAGTCAAGCTCCTATTTTTTTTTAATATCTTGACCAGCAGCTAAATTATTCCTCTCTCGCCTAATTCCCATAGTTAATCAACTTTCATTAACTCTTCGTTTGTTCCCCTGTTGGTGGAGTTCGCTAGCACGTGGGGGAAGAATGATAGAGTGCCATAGGTGCCGGTGCTGAAAATTATTCTCTTTTTTTTTTTTTTTTTTTAACCAAGTCAAATAGTAATAACTTTTCTTGTGGCGTCCATATCTTTCGCCGCCACACAATCATACCAGTCAAACTCCTGCTGTGGCGTCAGCCGTCACCTTGTCTTTTTTTTTCTTATTAGTACCTCGTTTTCTTGGCTTGTTTCGCTGTGCTTCTACAAGCATCTTCGTTCAATAAACGAGCTAGGTTCATTCTGCATTCGGCTTGTGACAGCTACTTTACTTAGTACAGTATCTTGGCTGCTTCGGTTCTACTGTCTCCCGCATTTATCAGACCACCCAGTCTTTTACTTTGTCTGGTGCTTCGTATCCTGCTTGCAAATCTCGCTCTTCTTCTTCCAATTGCATATCAATTTCTTATCTTCTTTTGATCCTCTAGCCAAGAAAGACATCAAACATCAAATACACCAAGTACGAGCCAAACAATCTCGCGGCAGGCAGCACTTTATTCTACCATCTACATAGTTGTATCTGACCCTGCACATACCAAATACATCCACTTACACCTCCTCCATAATGCTTTGGGACATCTTCACCTCTACCGGCGAGCCAGCCTATACGCTCGCCTGGTCTTTCTTCTTCCATAACTCGCCATACTCGCCTCTCCTCCTCGGCCATCTTCGCCAGCCAATCCCGAACGATCTCCCCACCACCTTCACCATCGACCCCAACAGCAACCCATTCACCTTTTGCGATGCCTTCGAAGACCTCCTCGCTACATCCGCTTCCCAGCCGATGCTGTCAACCCAGACTCGCATCGACATGCGCACCATGATGCGCCAAGTCTTCCCTCAAGGCGAGCCTCCTTCGTTCTGGCTTAAACGCCTCGACTCCGCCGGTCTGTTGGCCCCAAATTCTCGCAACTTTTTGGTCCCTGATGAACGTGATATCCATCAGTTCGGAAACTCTAGTCTAGCTGCTGATGCTGGTCTTCTCGGTCCGACCAGCTCACCCTCTTCTTCGAGTACCCTGGACCATGTTGAGACTTTTCGTCAGGACTTTGCACGTGCCATGCTGCCTTCAGACGAAGACTTGAAAAAGGCCACTGAAGCTTTCGATGAGCTGGCCGCTTCTTGGTCATCTGCTGTCGACTCTGGCGCTAAATCGTTCACTACATTTTTCGATATGATGCAGAATGGGACAGCTTCCTTCTCTTCTGATTTTGATATGACCAACAAGACCAAGGGATCTGTAGATGTCGAGCGTCTCTCGCCTGATGGCAAAACAAAGACTGTTGAATCTAAGGATGAGTATATTGATTGGATGGGCATGTTGCATACCAAGACTACTGTTAAGACTATCGATGATAACGGTCGTGTTGTAAGCAGCCGCTCTAATTGGAGTATGACCAATAACTACGACGAAGAGAAGTACAAACATCTTAAAGATGCTAAAAAGCCAAAGGACTGGTGAGTGTCGTTAGGGTTGGACTTATCTCATAATGAACCATACTTGACCCTTTATTAACAAGGGCTTTGGCACATCAAACAATCTTCTCTCTTTTCCAACACATTCATGCATCTTCATAGCGAGCCTTCTTTTTATTTCTTCCTTAGTTTATTGCGTTGTATCTACATAGTATATTGTATAATAATGATATCCTTTTTATTTTTTTTTATACCTTGATATCTTTATTTTGTATATTAGTAAAAAAATACCTTTCAAAATTTTACAGAAGCTAGTGTGTAAATCCTGATATGTGGGCTTAGAAAGGCGTATAAAAATCATGGTCTCATCATGATATCGATCACATTATATCCTTATTTAAGCCTGCGCCTGACCAGCCCTGTAACAAAACCGCCTTGGTATCATGTTTATCCAACCTGCTGATTTATGCCGCCTAGTATTATTTGTATGTAGTATGTTACCACTAACCAACACGCCAACCTAATCAATCCATAGCACTGGCATCGGCCTCTGATATCATGGTCATTTCGGTATCCTCGTTTTTGGCGATCACAGTTCCATCGCTTTCACCGTCTTCGTCGTACTCCTCATTCTTTACAGAGACTGCGGACCTAGATGCAATGCTGCTATCATCGATGCCTAGTTTCTCAACTCCGCTCAAGATTGATGCACTGCGACTAGGTGCCTTGGTAGTCTTTTCGCCTAGAGAGTTCACAATCTTGCCAAGTGAGACATGCAACTTGTACAGCGAGTTCTTGCTCGATGCGTCTATAAGCAGGTTGCTCTCGACAGCCTCAGAAACTTCCTCAAACAAATCACGTAGCTTGTCCTCCGAGGCAATAGGCGAAATATATAGCTTTCCTAGCAACGGGCCTAGAGTCTTCCTCTCATCCTCTGTTTGAAAGCCGTTAGGTATAGTTCAAATTATGAATTGTGGACATATATATATGTATGTGTGAACTTACTACTCATGTTGGAGTTGAGACGCTCTAAGATATCAAAGGCGAACTCAAGATGGGCGTCACCTGCAACGTGCTTCTTGTCGCCTTCGCCCTCGGACTGAGGGTTGTAGCACTTTCTGGGATCGGTCCAATCTACGAGACAAGAACCGATTGTACTCGTGCTAACCATCTCATCGCCAACTTCTGCGTCGTCATCATCCTCATATGCATCCCTGATGTTGTACAAGGAATGTAGTGCATCAAGTGCAATGCTGCGAACCAAGTCCTGGTTTTCCGACCTTGAGAAGCAGAATACGGGTAGAAAGTAGTTTAGTGCTTGGCGCACACTTTGATTTTCAGCGCTAGATGGATCAAAGTAGGTGATAATAAGTGTCTTGAGGAGCTCGGAAGCTACATCTGGATCAGTGACAACCTGGGCCAAGAGAAGCTTTGATGTTGCCAAGACGGCGGCAGCCTGGACTTCTGGAGCGCGGTTGCCTAACTTGAGTGCCCGGACATACACTTTTAATAGAGTAGGGTTAGATGTCAAAAGTTGGGCGCCATGGACATTGAGGATATCGGTCAGAATTTGAAGCGCGGTAATCTGGAGGGCAGAGTGTCCCTTGCTGAAGAAATGCATGAAAAGAGTCAGATTTTCCTCCGCAAGTGCCTTGTCCAGCAAAGCACAGAGTCCCAGACAGACAAGACCGCGCTCACGCACAGGAGCTTCGTGACTTCTCACAGCAGGAACAACGAGATTGTTGAGCATAGCAACTAGATGGTCGTTCTTCTGTAGACTGCCACTAACATTAGTCAGCATGCATTGGACAATGTGTAGGCATTTCATGTTGACAACGATCTCCTTGATTGCCTTGGCCTGAGCCTCTTCTTCGCTGATAGAGTTGCCATCATCATCTTCACGGTCAGCTCTAGGGCGCGTTGAACCAGCACGGTTGCTACCAACTTCTGATTGGGCAGAATGGAAGCTCTCGTCTGCATCTTGTTGTAGGTCCTCGTCGACAATGGTATCGTGGACATCAGCGACAGCTTCAAGCACGACACTGCAGAACTCTCGTTCTCCGGCCGCATCTGGGGCACAGATATCTCGCAAGACCTCTACAATTAATTTGGTGATGTCGTCTGGGATTTCAGGGATTGAAAGCGTTTGGCGAAGAAGTGCGAACATCTTGCGACGACCAACTTCATCTGAATAGTCAAGTGTCAGAGCAATGCGCAGAATTTGTTCGACAATGAACTCCTGTTCAATGGTATCTTCTTCTTCGTCTTCATTTTCGTTTTCCGCGACACGCTTGATAGCTTCGAGTAGCGCGTTGACATATCTTTCCAAGTAGAATGCAAGACGAGTAACCTCGGGGAGTTTCTCCTCAACCAGGTACTCGTATTTACTATTGCTGCGACAGAAATCATTGAAGGTGCGAGCCATAAACACGCTTTCTGCCGACAAAGTTTCCCAGAAGCTGTCGTCGAAGTACATAGCTTCACGGTAGTCTGGTCTTCCATCCCAAAATCCCTTCATGGCTTCAATAGCAACTCCATTTTCTTCGCCAGAGTTGATAACATCGATACGCTCAAGCAACTCCTGAAGTCCATCAACGCTGGGAATGGGTGCTGGTGGAGGTGCGTCAGGATCCTCTGGCTGTTCTTGGTTGGCAGCTGCGCAGTCCTCGATCCATCGTTCACGGAACAGTTTACTGGCTGCCTTGCGCACGTTTTCATCTCTGTCCCGTAGACCCCAACGCAGAAGCTTTTCACGCATGCTCAAGGAGAGATGGCGGAAGTCGCCGAGGGCAGGAAGGAGACGAGAATAGACTGCTCTGCGGGTGAGGGCATCTTGGTCGCGGGCTCTTTCTAGTAGATATGGAAGTGTGGTGGGGTAGAATGGGGAGGTTGACCAGCAGTGAGCGCCGCACTTCTGCGCTGGGGTCATTTTGGAGCAGATCTAGGAGCTTGCCAAGGAGGCCGGCACTAATGTCATTGTCTTCATCCTCGTCGGAGTTTCCAGCACCATCACCACCGTTTCCGGCCAAGCGCGTTAGACCAAGCACGGCCTGGGATCTAACCATTGACTCTTTGTCACGGATACGTTTGAGTAGGACGTGACGAAGTTTGCGGAATAGGTCATCGTCGATGGCGTCTAGGGAGTTGACGACCTGTGAAACTAGCTGGGTGGCGCGAAACCGCACGTACTTGTCCTTGGCAACAGTATGCGGCATGATGCTCTCGAGCAACTTGGTCGTGAGTCTAGTAGCTGGAGTCTCAGGCATGACACTGGCGTCTTCCTCGACTTCGTCCATGGCGATCTCGCTGTCCTTCTCGCTGGCATGGCGCAAGAACAAGCCTATGAAGCGTATCGACTTTTCACCGACGCTTTCGGATTTTCTGATGGGCAGAACGCGCAAAACGCAGCGGATAAACTCGACGTTGAAGGTTTCCTCGTCAAAATCGTGCGCAGAGGAACCCTTCTTGGGATCGACAGGCTCATAGCAGCACGCCTCGTGGATCTTGCGCAGGCTGATGACGAACTTGCGGTGCGAGGCTGTGGTGCGTTGGGCATCACGGAAGATGGCGCAGATCTGCGGTCTCAAGTCGTTTTCGGGTGCCTCTTCCGGGATCTCGACGTGGTTTTGAGCTTGTGCGGATCGGGAAGCCGCGGTCCGGGAGCCGGCCGGCTTGCGGGTTGAGCCCCTGGGAGGCATGAGGGGCAGTGTATATATATAGATAGTTCAAAGGGACACAGTTTAGGGCGGATTGTGATGCTGATGAGGTGAGGTGGTCGAATCGAATTGCGGGCGACGTGACAGAATCTATCGCCAAATCAGCTGCATGACAATGGAGAAAAATGCTAGCTAGGCGTTGATTGATGGTTGGCTAGTTGGTCTTTGTAGAGCTGCATCATTTGCTGGCTGTTTTAGTTGCATTAAGGCCCCTCCTTTGTTTTTTATACCTGTGTTTACATACTGCCACTTCCGGTCTAGTACCCCACTAGCTTTCAATGCTCAGTCGGCAGAACTGCGGCAAATTCGATAATGAAATTATTCTTATCGCTCAAAAAAATTCCAGGAAAGCGCATTATATTGGCTAGCAAGTGCTGATATTTTTCTTGTATTGGCTGCTTATTTTCCCTTGAAAGCATCGCAGGGTGAATTTGACATCCGATCCACGACTGCTTTTGCCATTCTCTTTCAATTTAGTAATAGTTTGTGTTACTATTTTCTTCTTCTCATATAATGGTCGATTCTAAACCCGCCGGCGCCAAGCGCCAACGTCGTGACGACGACGAGTTCGCCATTGAAGATGCTCCCATCACGAAGACCTCTGCTGCCAACGGTGGCTCTACCAACAAACGCCAGCGTCTAGGCGACTCCCGATCGCTCTTCATCCGTTCTCTGCCGCCGACTGCCACAAGCGAGAGCCTGACCGAGTTCTTCTCCCAACACTACCCCGTTAAGCATGCCGTCGTGGTCACTGACCCTTCCACTAAGGAATCCCGTGGCTACGGTTTCGTTACTCTTGCCGATGCCGATGATACCAAGGATGCCCAGGTCAAGCTCAACAACACATCTTGGGAGAACCGCAAGCTACGCATTGAGGTTGCCGAGGTCAGAAAGCGTAAGGGTGGCTCTGCCGACAATGGACTTGCTGAGGCCAAGACCAAGCGCTTGGCCGAGCAGGAAGAGGCCCGCCGCCCTCCCAAAATGATCATCCGCAACCTTCCGTGGAGTATCAAGAAGTCTGATCAGCTAGCTAAGCTCTTCTCTGGCTTTGGCAAGGTTAAATTTGCCGACGTACCAAATGACAAGGGCAAGCTGTCTGGTTTCGGCTTCGTCACCATGCGTGGCCGCAAGAACGCCGAGAAGGCGATGGCTGCCATTAACGGCAAGGAAGTCGATGGTCGCACGATCGCTGTTGATTGGGCAGTCAACAAAGAAGACTACCAGAAGCAATTGCAAGACGAGTCAAAGCAGCGCAAGGATGAGAAGGCCAAGGCTAAAGAAGCCCGCAAACAAGCCAATGGCAGCAAGAACAAGAATGATGAAAAGGACGACGAGGACGAATTTGCCGGAATGACCGAGGCTGAGCGTGACGTCGCCATGTTCATGAAAAACACCGAACTTGAGTCTGAGAAGGAGGACTCTTCTGATGAGGACGAGGATGACGAGGATGACGAAGACGATGAAGATGATGGTGACGAGACCAAGGACCTCCAAGTCGACGACGATGACTGGGAGGAGGATGAAGAGGAAGAAAAGCCACAAAAGAGAATCACAGACAACTCTTCGACCGTGTTCGTTCGCAACCTACCGTTCACCGCCACCGACGAAACTGTCAAAACTTTCTTTACTTCTTTTGGAGCAGTACGCTATGCTCGTGTCGTCATGGACAGAGCTACCGATCGTCCTGCCGGCACCGGCTTTGTCTGCTTCTACAACGTCGACGACAGTGTTGCTTGCGTCAAGGCTGCACCCCACATTGCCGCCGCACCCGCCCACCTATCCAAGAACGCCCGCAAGTCAATTCTAACCGACGAATCCGCCGACCCAGATGGCAAGTACACCATGGACAGCCGTATCCTACAAGTCACTCAGGCTGTCAGCAAGGACGAAGCAACCCGGATGACTGCTGAGGGCGCGCAATCACGCCGCGAAAAGGACAAGCGCCACCTCTTCCTACTCAACGAAGGTACCCTAGATCAGCGCTCGTCACTTTACAAGGCTCTACCTCCCTCAGAGATCAAGATGCGCGAAACCAGCGCTGGTCAGCGCAAGAAGCTCGTACAAAACAACCCCATGCTTCATATCTCACTAACGCGTCTGGCTGTGCGTAATCTTCCCAAGGGCATGGGCTCCAAGGAGCTCAAGCTGCTGGCACGTGAAGCTATTGTCAAGTTCGCAACGGAAGTCAAAGAGGGTCGTCGTGAGCCACTCTCCAAGGAAGAGAAGTCACGTGGCGTCGCCGAGGCTCGGGAAGTCGAGATGTCACGCAAGGCTCGTGGCAGAGGTGTGATCAAGCAAGTCAAGATTGAGTTCGAAAGCTCCGACGGCTCCAAGATGCCCGAGAAGGAGGGCGCCCGCAGTCGTGGTTACGGTTTCGTCGAATACTCCTCTCATCGCTGGGCGCTCATGGGCCTTCGTTATCTCAACGGACACCAAGTCACCGACAGCGAAGGCCGCTCAAAGCGTCTCATCGTCGAGTTCGCCATCGAAAACGCTCAAGTCGTTGCTCGTAGAGCTACCCAGGCACGCAACCAGATACGTGCCAACCAGGCTGCCGCAACTGGCGAAAGCAACGGCAATGACAACAACAACGGCAAGAATGGCAAAGATGGAAAACTTAGCTTCGGAAAGAGAGATGGCAAGTTTGGCAACCGTCCAGCTGGAAAGTTCGGTAGAAGAGACGACAACCGTTCAAGTGGTAGATCTTCAGGCGGCAAGTTTGACCGCAAGAGAAGCGACGAAACTCCCCGTAAACAGGACGACACAAAAGATCATCTACGCGGCAAGGTCATTGCTAGGAAAATGGTCATGCGTAAGAAGAAGAAGGCTATGCGTGCTGGAAAGTAAAGGAACTTGGTTACGGTTATTTAGACGTTCAAGGTTGTGGTCGAACAAAGTGATTTCGTTTTAATCATGAGTGGTCTTACTGGCATATATTTTTGTATAGTTTTGCTGGCGTTAGGGTTTGGAAAAAGAAGAGGGTTCTGCACATTATAGCCCTTTGCTTTCACATTACTACTTGTTACAACATAAAAAACTACACTATATAGTACTCATTAATCTGCATTTTTTGTGTTTTCTTTGTTTAGTATGAGATAGTATGAAGGTGTATAAACCAATTTTTGGACATATTATTTATTACCAATGTATCACGATATGTGACGGTACTAGAGACAACGACTTATATAACTAGCAGCTCGACAAGTAGAGAACTCCTGTTAATAAAATGTTGAACAAGATATGAGCGCCTGCCCAGCCCACAGTGTATAAGAATTTAGGCGAGAAGACAGTCCAAATGAACAAATGCGTTCTCATAGCGACACAGGCGGCCATCACGGATGTAATGCTGACAGCAGTGAAGAATGTTGTTATCACGACATGCTGACCATAACCACCGCTGGATTTTGTCTTTCCCCGTTTCTCTGCAAGCAATATAGCGCATGCGCTAGCCCAGAATATGGGACCAGCTAGGTTGGATGTTAGGGTGAGGAAGCCAACAGCAAATATATTGAAGTTGGTGACGCCGTTATATCCCGCCGAGATGTCGATCGAGGAGATTGCGTTGGTGCCACCAAAGGCAAAGAATGATGCATACTGAAGCATTAGCGTAGTAAGAGAAATCTCGGATAATGTGAGATCACTGTTACGAAAAAGCTCAACGAGGACGCCCATGAATAGAAACAAAGGTATGTTGGTTACCCGTGTCTGCAAGATCAAAAAGAAGACGAGAGCATAGTGAAGAGCCACTAATGAAGAAATGTCAGTCGAGCCCTATGAGATGATGACGTTGTAAAGTACTTACAAGGAACAGTGGATGCATTTGGGTGGGCGCGTTGTTGGTAGACGATATATGCTAAGATGGCAGAAATTAAAGCGAAGGCCGCGCGAGCGACATGTGGTAGAGATGTAGTCTGGGCCATATCTTGGAATGGACTAATCCAAACTTGAGAAATGAGTTCTGGAGAGTCAGTCTGAGTAGAAGCTAGCTTGAAGAAAAATACCATGAACATGGTAATCGAAGCAGTAGCATTGGCCAAGCCACTTTTAATGGCGTTACTACCAAAATATGAGCGCTGAAGACTCTGAGACAGATTAAAACCATAAAATATCAGAGTTACTGCAACGGCAGACCATAAAAAGCCAGGAGATGGTCGAATGAAGCTCGATACAATGTCGGGACCCCCAGCAAACTTTTGGCCAGTTTGATTCCAGCCTCTGGTCAAACGAAGCATACTCAAGGCCCCAACGAGCCATACAGTAACGTTAACCAAAGTGTTACTGCAAACATTGGTTAGTATAGCTAGTTTAGTATAAGGCGACAAGACGAATGAACGTACTTTGATTTCGAAAATCGATGTTTAGTGAGGAGTGTTAGCCAGGCAGAAGTGGTCCAATACCAAAAGTGTTGTTCTTCTTCCACAAAACTACTGCCAAACATCATGACTCCGTAGAGTAGAGTAACTGCATAGAGAGGCCAGAATGTGCGTCCCAAGCCAATGGTAGAAGAAGTAGCGATAGACATGGATATCACTGCAATACAAAGGCCATAAGAGATGTAATCCATTCGGAAGTTACTCGCCATATTTCCCATGAGATCACAAGCAGATCGGAGCCACTATATCAGTTAGCGTTAAGTTACATTGTGAAAGCAACAGAAAGAAACTCACATCGACAAATTCTGATAACCATTCATCACTGAAATTAGACTCTGGTGGGAAAACCGTAGTCTGGCCTTTTAACCTTTGCCAGCGACAAACAAGGTCATGAGCATCTGACTTGGGGGATTTGCAGTTATCCTCGGTTGCTTGGTCAAAAATGCTTTCACCAAAAGCAGCAGTTACAATACTAGATATTTGATGGGCATTGCGCGCAAGAATCTTAGCTCGCTCATGTTCTACAGTCCATTAGTACATCTATATATGAGTTGCTGAAGTATTCATCATATCATACCTGTACCCCATAGTCCTAAGAACTGTGGGATTGTAGTCCCTAAAGCATTTTTGGGCACTGGAAAGCCTAATAAGGCAGCTAATGTTGGGACAACATCTGACTGTTCAACAAAATCATAGTATCTGAAGCTCTCAGAGACAGGCAGAGGAGAAACAGTATCTTTTTGTGCGATGAATTTCAGCTTCGGTGAAAGGAAGACCAGAGCAGGGGAGGTTTCGCCGGCTGAAGAAGCACCGTGATTGCCGGCCTCATTCATGCCATGATCACCGCAAAAAACAAAGAGAGTGGATTCTAGATGATTCTCGGTTTCGAGAGCAGAATATATTTGCTTGACAATTCCGTCCATTTCTTTTTGCTTCGGAATCATATTAACGCTGTAGACCTATTAGCGTTGGGATGTGATGTTACAAGGCTTGGAATTACACACCTATTGGGGCCGGATTTGTGGCCAATATGATCGAGGCCGAGATAGTGCAAGATCATGACGTTCCAGTCGTTCTTCTTGAGTTCAGTTGGAATGTGTCTTGTCACATTGTTGTCGACAATAGTAAAATCCTGCTACTAAGTTAGAAGCCGAGCTTGCAAGGCAGTCTAAAATTCAAGACCTACAGCAACAAAGAAGCTTGTCGTGCCGTCACTACGATCAAAAGTATCAGGAAATAGCTTCATCCATGTATCGTCTCCGAACATGACAAGCTTTCCATCTTCCTTAGCCTTCATCTGGAGCAGCCAGTTATCCTGAGTGGTCAGAGCTGACGACTTGTCGCCCTCGAAGACGTTTAGAATAACATCTAGAAACGACGGAATTGAGCCGGTCGTCAGTGCCTTCAGACGAGGCATCGTGACAGTGGGAGAACGAGCATTTGCCGTGAATGGAATGGCTCCTCCTTCGCGAATCAGTCTACAATATAATTAGTATGAATAATTCCTCTTCTAGCGTAAATGACAGCTTACTGTTGAGTGAACTCGAAGCCGCTGCCTTCGGAATAGACAAAATCGCTCCGTAGCGCATCGATCACCATGAACACAAGACGGTCGAACTGAGCTTTGGGTGGACTGTCATATGGTAAATCATCGTTGCTGGCAAGCCCAGAGAGCAATGGCTTGTATGGGAAGAAGCCGAGGCCGAACACGACGAGCGAAACGGCAGCCAAAATGTTCGCTGCAACGGCCTGGAAAATGCGCATGGTTTGGATATGACGCGTTGTTTTATAACGTTAAGCCCAAAAACTCATGGCAAGGCTGATAAGGAAGATGGTGATGGAGTTGTAGGTAAACAATGCCAAAAGGGTAGTTTTAGTGTAAGATGCCTAGAACGGGATATATAGTGGGGGATGGATGCGCTGCTAAAGTTGCTAAAGCTATTGTTTAGCAAAAGCCGCGTAGTTGCAGAATTTGGACGTCAATATAGACCATGTGTTGAAGTACTCAAGAATAAAAAAACCACAGTAGAACAAAAGAAAAAAAAATTCGTATGACGATCCACGACGTTTTCCTCGAAGCAATTAAATAAAATATTAATAGATGATACCCGAATTTAGTGGTGTCAAGCAAGCCTCAATTCATTGAAAAAGCCACGTCCACTTGAATATTTACAGGGTCTCCAGCAATATTGGGCCGGCTATGTGGGGCCGGTTTTAAGCCGAGTGTGAGATGTTCAGAGTCCGGAATGCGCCATCACGTGACTACGAAATTTAACCTCAGGTGAAGACAAGACAACTAGAAAGTCTCTTGGCATTGTTTGTCTATTCAATTTCATTTTTGATTCATAAACGGTTATCGTAGATTGGTCTTAAAAAGTAGATCTGCATAACTCGCTTTTCAGATTGCTTCGGATTTTCAAAGTGACTTGCGAAGTTCGTATCGTTAACTCTCAACTTCCCATTGTTCTATAGAGCTATAAGAGGCCTGGATTAAGAAATTAATGACCATGCACTTAGGCAAAGGAAAAAAACTGATATACGTTGCAATGTTTCTGGGAGTGATTGAGAAAAGCAATTGCACTGTTAACAAAATGTATTGAATAAAATAATAAACCGTAGGTACCATGGTATGTGCATATCGAAACTGAAGTGAATCCCCTTAACAATTTTTTTTCAAGAAAAACAACACATTAACAAAGAATGAAAACAAATGAAGAGAAAAGCATCGTCTAGCATAGTCTGCTATTGTTTATCTCTTGCCGCGCGTGCGCTCCTTGAAGGTCTTGAAGACAATGCTTGACTTCTTGCCCCGGCGCTTCTTCTGTATCCGCTTGCCATCGGTCTTAGCAGAAGTCTTGGAAGCAGCACCATCAAGCTCCATATCTATAACAATAGTTAGTGGCATGTGAACACCGTAGAGTGCAGATTTTTTTTGTCTTACCATTACCCTCCTTCTTCTCCTCTTCAACATCAGCAGCATCGTCTATATTATAGTTAGCATATGCAAGACAAAACGTTAGTGGCGAGGCTATACATACCCATCTTCACCTCAACTATAGGCTTGGGAGCCTTCGCCAACTCAAGAAGTTTAGCTGAGAGACGCTCAGTGCGAGCAGCCTCAACAGGGCCAAAGACCTTGTTCTTGAGTCTGAGGTTGTTGTTTTTGAGAGCACTAGAACGCGCACTTCTAGCCATTTTGAATGTATGTGAAAATTAGAACTTGGTGGGTATGAAAAATATGATATCATGAAAGTTATGAATGTAGTGTTTGTGGTGAATTCGTTGATAATTTCTGTTGGTCGTTCTATAACTGAAAAAAAAAAAAATCGGCGCTGATGGCTAGGATTGGAAAGCAGTGGGGCATACTTTTCATCGATAAGCCTGTTAGTTGCAGACGCGAGACGCCACACTGACGGCTCCACAAAAGATACAATGTGGCGTCGATGGCTGCCTACTTGATCCAACCCTTGCCTGCTTCACTGCTTAGCAAAAAAAGTCACAGCGTTGCAACTGTTTTGAACAAGCTTGAATGCGCCTGGCAGACCAGTGGATCGAGGACCAACCCAAATAAAGTCAAATACCACACTATAATACCAGCCATAGCGCGACTTCAAGGCCTCTGCTTGCGCCAGTTTGAGTCGGAGCGCATAACTTTTCTGCCACCACCGACCGCTTCTATTGTCCCAGTGACATCAATCGCAAGCTTCACATCGTAACATATCGACCCGTGAATTCCTCCTCTAAACTCGCCATCGGCCTTCTACTATAGGATTCCTTCCTGTGTATCTCTGTGCAATAAATCTTGGCCAGTTAGTTGTGCAGACTTTTTGTGCGACTTTGCCCTATCTTCCGTATCTGCGTCAGCCTCTCTCGATTTGTGACGCTCAGCAACTGGCCCTGAGCCCAACTCGATAGTAGACGTCGCGACAATCTGTCTGGCTCTTGCTCACAGAAGCTCTACCGTCATATGCATACACTTTAAGCCTGCTAGTCAATGACTACTTCGGCCCAATCTCTACATCTGTAATCGGACAGCCTCTTAGCCTCGCCCAAGTCTCAAATCTTCTGAGATAGGACTCTCTGTTTATATCACCACTCACGAAGTCCTTGGAAGCAATCACTGGTCTAAGGCCTCCCTAATATCCAGATTGATTACTCCTATATGAGATATCTGTTGTCTGCCTGGCCTAGCAATAAGTTCTGGGAATTTGATTACCTGACTGTACTATATTCTTTTCTTTTCACAGCCTGCTTTATGCACACAACGATATCATTCATTCCCCTAGTCCTCAACACCACACTTTAAGTTGAACAAGAACAAAACCACCACAGTCTCGATTTATCTCGTCCCATCGCCTGGAATTTGGCTTTGGGGAACTAGCTGGGGCACACGAAGACATATTCGGATATTCTTGCTCTCCCAGAAGCGCCGCGGCGTTCTAACGCAAGATCCCGTCGACTGCAGCAGCTCCTTCGCCCTTGCCCAGTATCTTGGTTTCCTTGTGCATTAGCTACCGCAATGTCGTTCATTGCCCAGCATGATATCCAGCGCCTTCTCAAGGTTGTCAATAGCAGCACATTACGCGTAAAGAGCCTAGCCTCAATCCTCTCCAGGTACGGCCTCAGCAAAACCGGCGTCAAAGCCGAACAACAAAAGCGTCTTTCTATTCGTGAGTGAACCGATATTCCTGTTAATACTGTGCATAGTAACGCGATAATGTCTCAAGTTACTATTGACTGAATTCTTGATCCTCTTGACCAACCGGTAAAAAAAACTAACCACCTTACTTTCTTCTCCTTCACCATAGTTATCCAAGATGCTGTCAGCAACGAAAATGTAGCCGTATTCTACCAAATCATGAACGACGTATACTCCGAACTCAAGCTCGATATTCCCAGTGACTCTGGAATGCCTCTCAATATGAAGCAGCCCACCTCAGGGTGTCTGTCGAACCAGCGTCATATTCCAAATCCTAATACATCACAAGCGCCAAGACAACACTGGTCCATCCCATCTATACGACCAACACCGATGATAGACGAGCGTATGTTTCTTCACTCTATACAGGTCTTACGACTTTCCATCAGCTCGCATTTCTAATATATATCGACAGGACTTGGTTTTAAGAAAAGCCCATTCTATGAAATAAAGTCGCAACTAGGGAGGACAGAATCCTGTGCGGGTACGTAACAAACTCAACCTTTCGACATATTTTTGATGTTCAATATAATTTCTAACATGTGAAGCTTTGACAGCATTACCAGGCCATCGGAACAGTGTCAAAGTCGAAATCAGCCTCCAACAATACCATCAATTACAACAGGTCATCAACGATAAGAAGAGTCGGGTGTACGTGTTCTGCGCCGATGAGTACTCACACGGAAGAGATATCGCCTTTCCCTACCAGTCACAAATCCGAATCAACGGGATAGATATCCGAGCTAGTCTTCGGGGCGTCAAAAAGCGTCCTGGATCTACAAGGCCGGTTGACATCACAGAACACCTACAGTTGAATCCTAATAGGCCAAGCGCGGTAGACTTGCTTGAGTTTGTATATGAGCAAACCCATAGAGTAAGTACTCTACTCCGGTTTTTCTTTATCATTTAATTTTCTAACCCGATATACAGCAATTTTACCTTGCTATATACATCTGTCAGGTGATTCCAGTTGACGAACTCACGGCTATCATCGCCAATCGAGCGAAAATCACCAAGCTTTCTGTGATCCAAGAGTGTAAGCAAGCCATCCTCCTATTTCGTTTATATCATAGAGTATATCTTCTAACACGGCCATCGTGGTGTAATAGTAACCAAAAGCCTAAATGACCCGGACATTCAAGCAACCTCTCAAATAGTATCGTTGAAATGCCCTCTTTCGGGATCACGGCTTCAAATACCTTGCCGTGGTCAGGCTTGTCGACATATACAGTGCTTCGATGCATCGTCATATCTTCTGTTGCAACAACAAGGACCAACATGGTCATGTCCTATTTGCAACAAGTATACACCTTACGAGCAACTAGCCATTGACCAATATGTCCAAGAAATATTAGTCACGACTGCATCATCTCTCGAACAAGTCGAGATCGAGCCTGATGGTGAATGGCACATCCCACGGGCCAAGACAACAGAGGCCCCCAAAACTGAAAACAGTGACGACGATCTCATCATTTCCGGCGATAATGTCCTGCATATCGATGATTCGTACAGTCATTCAACCGTACAAGTCACGCCAGTCAAAAGTGCAGCCGCCGGTGCGAAACGCAAGGTTGTCATAGATCTGACGTTTTCAGATGACGATGATGAACCACCCGTCAAGAGACAGACTACAACCCATGGCAACGTCGGTATGGATTTCAACGCCTTGAATGGTGGGCTTCCCATAAATCTCCCCGTCGGTGGAGGTTATCACATGGGAAACCACAATGATATCTCTCGTGGTCAATCTCAGGTGTCACGATGGCTGGAATCTTGCCCGCCTTCCAACGAGCAATCTCGATATGACGATCATCACCTCTAGGGTCATGTTCGGGGCGCCATTCTCACTGGTTTGTCCCTTCATGTATTGATGCTTTTTGCGTGTATTATTGCTTCCGCGGGGTGAGGGTTTATATGGCCAAATGGTTTCTATTCCTTTCTTCCTGCACCCAACACACACTGTCTTTGGTTGTTCTATCCTAGCTTTGGCTTGTTGTCTTGTGCTGTATTTTTTTTCTATCTTCTTTCAAGTGCTTGTATAGCAAAACTGGAGTGAGGTCTATCTCTATCAACCCAAATATTGATAGGTT
>RHDR01000620.1:0-18211 GCA_009806295.1 Davidsoniella neocaledoniae
AGGCTGGAACAGAGCATGAAAGAACCGCAAGAGAACAAGTATAGTTGTCATTCTTATAAGTATGGCATGCATTGTTGTGTCTGCAGCTATAATACATGTATGTACATCGCTGTTGGGGCATCTAGATCTAGCAAATGGAACTACATAGTAATAGTAGCACGAAGGTGGCGGGACAAGGGGTCTTCGGCGGCTATGGCATCTAGTTTTAGATCCGGGTTTGGTGTGAAGCTTCCTTCGTTCCCATCAATATTCCATATAATTCAAATGTGAAGATTGTGACCGTAAGAGGAGCAAGAATACAAAGAAAGTAGCGCATTTTTTTTTTCTATCGATTCCACATTTCCTGTTGTTAGGCAAAGTAAGCATTTCACAATAGCCGATAGAGTTGATCGGATTCCTTCCAAATAGCAGTCAAAATGAAGTAAGTGATACTTTGCTATTAGTTTCGTCGAATCAGCTAGGGACAAACAAGCCCATGCCCACGCCCTGACCCGAAACCGCCCCAGGCTATGCCCATCTAGTTGTATGAAAGATCCAAGGCGAGCAAAGCCGCACAGAGCATCGCATTGCTTCCTCCCTCATGTGAGTTCAAGGCGGAGGGGAAGGGGGATAAGGGAGGGGGAAACCGGGGAGGGTATCTATTGGCCCTTGAGGATGTATCTTGCCTGCAAAATCTGGAGGGGCAGTACATGTAACGACACATAGTAGGCCGAATTCCGTCGCTATCTGCTATTGCTAGTCGAGCAAATTAGACAAGGTCATGACGGACAATTAGGATGGGCGAAAGAGCATGAAAGAACAGACAAATCAGATAGAAGATATGCTAGAGGGAACAGAGTGGAAGCTCAGAAAACAGGCCTTCGAATGGCAACCCGCCTGGAGATGCCAACTAGAAGTAATAAGAGTAACAAGGGCCTGACCACCATAGTAGTAACAACAACAATTAGTGGCAAGGAGAGCATTTAGTCATAAACGTATTGGCCAGCACATACCATCGACGCCAACTTTATTACAATAATACAATACGATAAAAACAAATGAATACAGATATATCGCTTATCATGGCATACTGTAGCAACATCTCAATATCTAAGGCAGGTCTAGGGTAGGAGTGTTGTCCTGTTGACCCGTCCATTCAAGCAGGTTGCTATAGACGGCACAGTCCGAGAAGTGCTTGTACTGTATGAAGGTAACATGCCCTATGCTACATATGTATCTGTATGTGCCTATGCTATGGACTTTGCTGTTACTACTGTCCCGAGCAGGCAAGTGGGTTTGGGTTTGGATTTGTTAACAAAGGGTCGATTACAGGACGATAGTGTGCATAGGCCAAATGGACTGGACCGCCTCCTTTTCCCAGCCAATGCCGGCGAAATAGGCAAAGTGCGTGAGAGCTATTGTGCTAGTGTGGTGATCGCTACCGCTTTACTGAATCTTGCATATTGTGCTGTATTTTTGCTCTTGTTTTGTTATTGTTTTGATACGGCCAGACCAGGCCAGGCCAAATTTGCAGTGCCTGCACCTGCAGCTAAAGCGAGGGTTGCTCCCGTGGTTTCTAGGTCGATTTGCAGGTGCTGCATGCAGACAACAGCGGTTGCAGCAGCAAAAACAGTAGTAAAAAACGCAAAATCAAGTGCCTATAACGGGCCTGGAGTGGCCGGATGGAGTATGTTTCGAATAGTTACAAGCAACAGCAACTGGAAATCCAACTGGAAATTCCTTGCCTTGAGAACAACAAGAACCTTAAAACGGAACTGGAAAAATCTTTAGGCTGGCTGAGCAACAGCGCTAGTCGCAGCATTGTTTGGGGGCTCTGACTTGATGTTTCTTCTGGCATGTTTGCCTTTCTGCGCACCTTCTGTATCGTGCGAAGAGAACACGCAAGCTGGTATTTGTGGTTGCTCGCGATAGCACGTAGTTTTCTAGAATCCAAGGCATGATGCTTGCTGCAATCGACCCTAAAAGGCACTTGGCAGAAGAGCCAAAGGCAATCGTCATTATCCCATCGTAGGTCTGGCAAGCTCGAGCCACAGGCTGTGCTTACAGGCGTGATCCGCTTCCATCAAGCCTGTCGTCGTTGTTCCCGCTCTCGATTTCTTGGACGGCCCAGCGCTAGGCTTGTTGATCACAGACGGGGCCCCTCACCCCATTGCTGTAACCCATAGTACTGGAGAATGAGCCGGACCACCCACTGACGAAGAGGGACGCTGTCCGTTACTGTTGTGGGCGTTGCTGGCCTGGTTTCTCCTCCTCTTTCTGCCACCATAACAAACCCAGGCACTCCAAAAAATAAATTAAAAAAAACATAGGAAGAAAAAAAAACAACAACACAAGACAAGAAAAGGCTGTGCGAATCACTTCGTCTCTTTTCCTAGTTCTCACCGCTTCTCGCTGTGTCCAGAATTCTCAAAACTGCCCTCGTCGCCCCATCCCGTGCCTGGTCAGTTAGTCCTGCTGCACGCATTCTTTCTTGTCGTCTCCTTTCGCTTTTGCTGTGTCTCTTATTCCTGGAACAGGTTCTGGGCTGCTTTCTGTTGCTACCGTCGTTGCTGTAGACCATTACTTGCGCTTTCTACTGGAACACCATAACGCCACGTTTACCCGGGGCCTACCATCTAGTATCCTATTGTCCAGGGCCACTCAGCACTTCACTCAAACAACTGACTGCTGCGACTACAACAGTGCTTACCCACCCACCATCAAGCTGCATATTCCTTTTCCTCGTTTCTTTGCCAGCGAACTCACCTGCATATCTACCATACTTTTATTTTTTTCTTCGCTCGACTCCTTTTGCTGTGTTTACTTTCTTACATTCGCCTTCAACTGCTTATTTATCTATCTTTATTCCTTTGCGTGCCTGACGAGATAGCAAATCTCGCTTTTTTATTCGAGACCACCACCCGTCTCGCCTTTGTTTACCATTACGGACACTGCTCACTTTACCGCTGCTCGACTCCTGATCCGATCATCGCAACAGCTCCTCTTCTGATCCATCACCGCCTTTCTGCACTCCGCGCCATGTCGACCGTTACCAAGCGTCCGGCGTCCGGTGTTGGGCGAGTAGCTGCCACTAGTGGTAGCTCACCCGTACGCTCGGCATCGCCTTCCTCTCCCGCTCGCTCCAGCACACCCACTAGTTCGGCCGTCAGTGGCCATCGCTCGCGACCCAGCCGTACTGGTAGCATCATTGCATCCAGAGCCCCGGCCACTCGCCGGGAATCGATGCTAAGAGATTCTACTGATGCAGAGCTAGAGGCTCGCGCTGAGGCTATCGCCGCCATCGATGACCTCAAGTCTCGCCTAAGTAAGGCTGAGGCCGAAACTGACCTGTTTCGCAAAGAATCACTAGTCCTGGGCTCTCGTCTGCATGACACAAACTCAGAGCAGGCTAAGCTCGAGGAACGTCTCCACGAGTACGAGGAACAGATCGAATCTCTGTCTAACAGCAAACGGGAGGCTGCCCGTCAAATGCGGGAGATGGAGGCCATATATGAGGCTGAGCGTAGTGCTATGACTAAAGAAAAGGAGGAGATGTCCGTCCGGGAAGAAGAAATGCAGTCTGTTATCCAGCGCCTCAAGGACAGTCTCACACAACGGAACAACAACGATGACGAGTCCAGACCCAGCCGAGGTAAACCCATAACCTATCCATCTATCCCTGTTCATATCGGTGACCCTCAGCGAGCATTTCAATGCTTTTCTATGCCTGGCCTCTTCTGAACCGCCTTGTTTTCGTACATGTCGTTAGCAGCAAACTTGCTGTCACCTTAACTTGACCCCGATACTAACATTCTTTCCTCTATAGCCAACAGCAGCGCAAACTCCCCTACCGAAAATGGTAGCTTTGCCCCGCCGTCTTCTCTCCAGCGCAGTGATTCTCGCAACAACTCCAAGCTCTTGCTTCAGAAGGACAAGATCATTGAGTCTCTTCGTCTCGAGCTAGCTGAGGCTCAGATCAAGCTTGTTGAAGCTGAAAACCAAGGAGGTGGTCGTCTGCAGGAAGTCGAGCGTCAGCTCATGGAAGCTCGCATGGCTAACGCCCGTCTTATGGAAGACAATGAGAGCTACCAACTACTCCTGCAAGACAAGACCCTGAATGGTGACTTCAAGAATGACTTCAGCTACATGAGCACTGCTAGTAATGCCCGTTCCAGCATGGACGAGAGTTCGCGCGCTGGCAACGAGGATACCTTGGCCGCTCTGGAGGGTCGTAGTGCTAGCGGCACTACACTCGCCGACGAGCTGGAGGATGCCGGTGAGGCTGATGACAACTACCGCCGTATGGAGTCGGAGCTGCGCAGTGCCAAGGACCAGAACAAGGCGCTTATGCTGTACATCAACAAGATCATCGAGCGCCTTCTGCAGCACCAAGACTTTGAGGCCATTCTTGACCAGTCGTCAGAGAACGCAGCTCCCAACACGAACAAAGATCTCCCTGCTCCTCCCAGCGATTCCGCTAGCGGCCCCGGCTGGCTCCAGCGTACCAAGTCTTTGATGTCAAGCAACAACAACAACTCGAACAACGTTAACAACTCTGTGACCGCAGCCGCTGCTGCAGCCGCTGCTACTGTAACTACCCCCATCACTGCTAAGCCCAAAAGACCCCGCCCAATGTCGATCATTCCCACTGCGGCCGGTCTTGCTAGCCTGCACAACGACCCCGACACCGCCCCTCGCGTTCCTATTGGTAACATGTCCCGCGCTAGCAGCGTGCGTCGGGCTCGGCCCCAGAGCGAACAGTACACGGGGTCGGGGGGCGCCGCTCTGGTCAATCAGATGTACCGGGGGCTCGATGGTCAGATGTCGCCCACCTTCAACGCCCCCCGCCGCTCTCAGACTTTTTTCGCGTCGGGAGCCCTGGCATCGCCCGGCCTGCCCCCCTCTACGGGTCCTCTTTCCGCCCGAATGTCCTCCAGCACTGGCAGTCAGACTCCCTCCGCTGGAAACTTCCCCGGGATGCGCAGCGAGACTTCAAGCGTCTCTAACGAATCCATTGCTGGTATCGCCACTCCCCCCTCGCAGAGCAGCCCACCGCGCTACTTTGACAAGACCCCGTCCACATTCGCTGGAAACAAGCCCCGGCCACTCCGTCTCGTGCAAGATCACAACGACGCCGTCAACGCCAGCAAACGGAATAGCTGGCTGCCATGGACCGGAGGCTGGGGTAAGAAGGAAGAAACCGCGGACCACTAGATCCGTGACGTCTTGCCTCAGTTACGGCTATAGACGTTCAGCTTCATGTATGCGACTATGCGCAACACGAATGATTGTATGATGGATGATGATTGGGATATGTCATTATTTTTGCTTTGCTTCTGGTCATGATTCCTTCTCTCTCCCCTTCTTCCTACCTCGTCTTCTTTTCTCTCCTCTTTTCTCTCCTCTTTTCTCTCCTCTTTCTTCCCTTTCCATCCGATATGCTTCACTCCCGTAAACATGCAATCTCAACAACATCTTAGTTACCTGCTGTGTCTTGTTTCCTGTTTTTATTCCCCATTTCAAGTTGTATATTTCGGTCAAGGAACCTCTTTTTTGTCGGCTATTTGGCTGTCTTGTCTACTCCGACACCCAGAGTCACTTTTCTTCACCTCGGCCTTCCCATTTACCGTTTCATGATCTTTGGCTGCGAGACACTCCGGTTGTCTGTTTTTTGGTTCATTTTGTGTTTCCTCATAGTCTTGTTATCTGGATCGTGTCAGATTATGAATGGAGGATTTTGAATTGTTTTGTTGTTCACTTTTTTGTTGGGTTTATGTTTGTTGCGTCACATCTTATCATATGTCATGGCTTTTTTCTGCGCTACTATCGTCATGTTCCTCTATTTCCCTTATCCCTCAAGCATCTTGAAAGAGTATATAGCTAGTTTTTTTCTTTCTTCGTCGTATTTTGTCTATTGTTTATTTCTCTCCATGTTGTCCTGTTTCGTCATTGTAGACGTACTTTTTGTCATTCGCCTCGGGTGTGTTAATGGATATCTTGTCATTTTTTTGTTTTAACACATAATTCCTATCTTGCATGCACCATTTGTGAACTATTAAATGTCAATGTACTTTTTCGATAGAATTATCGTCTTGAGGGGTCTGTTCTTACGTTTAGGATTGGTTGGTAACATTTGCTATATCAGCTATCAGAAGTTATGATGAACAATTATTCTCATATTCGTAGTTAAGGACATTGTTCGACTCTTAGGGTTACAAGTGGATTAGAAATAGAAGTGATTGGGAGAATATTTAATAATGAGCTATGTTTTCACCAATATTGTTATATCCGGAAATTCTCAACATGTGTTACCGGAAGTGATGGAAGTGTGACTAAATACAAATCATATCATGGTTACCAGACGGAGAAGATGGAGATAAAAGAGAAAATCAAATGAAGCCAAGACAGAAGGCATAACAGTGAGATCAATGTAGGAGGGGGGAATCTACATACATTGTTCGGATGTAGGGGGAGAAAAATGATATCTACGGACAAGAGCAAGTACATATAAGTAATCTGATAAATTCGGAGATGCGGTAGGCCCTTAGATAGGAAACGACAGAAATAAGATCTCGAGTCTTGACATTCATTTGACTATATTCATGAAGCCTCTTCTTTGCCTAGAAAAGATAAGTAACTTTATTCACACGAGCCACTTTTTTTCCCCTTCTCTAGGAAGGGCATAACAACTAAGAGGCTTAAGTAGGGGCCGTGTCGGTTTCATAAGATAAGTTTGTATGATTCAACAAGGAAACAAAAGATAAATTTTTTTTTAAAAAAAGAGTCTACATCCTTGCACCCAAGTCTGCCACTTCAAACCAAAAAAAAAACCAATGTATGTATATTTCGACGAAGTTGTAAAAATTTGGTTACAAGAAAGAATGACTAGACTAATTATGAAGAGGCGAAAAACTCATCGTTCAACTAGTACGGGTATATCTTCTTTGGTAAGGACATTTTTTAGTAGCATATCGTGAGAACACGGTAGCCCATATTGGATTCGAAACCGATCAGAACAAGGCTGTAGCTCAGATAAACCTCTAGAGACCTCATCTCGAGAGAACTGCTTGAAGATGTAGTTCGCTGCCCATAGTTCCTGTAGCGGTTGATACGGGCACCGGACCACTGATCTTGCACAGGCAAGTACTCCATCGAGATGTACTGAAGAAGAAACTGCTGATCTTGGAATTAAAAGAATTCTGAGACCTTTACTACATCGTCTAAGTATACATTTTCGTTTTTTCGTTTTTGTTTCGAGTGACCTATTTAGGGTTACGGTTTTTTCAATACAACATCATGAAAGTATACATTGGAGTTTTTTTTTTGAAAAATTTCATTGAGACAGTGCGAGTTTTTACAGAGACCGAGGATCTGTTAGGGTCTTTCCTATTTAGGAAAGATATAACCCAGATTATAGTAAAATAATAAGAATGTAGACTCAAAAAACCCCCATTTAGTTAGCTATGCTAATCAAAAAAGGACCGTTTTTTCGGCTTGAGACGCGGCGTTCCTCTTCTAAGGAAAATCTCACTAAAGAAGACAAAAAGAAGAAACGGGCTTTTTTCTGAGGCTTCGTTTTCAATGAAGTTTGTTTGCTTGCACATGGACTCGGACCTTTGATTTTACTAGAAGAAGCAAGAAGAACGTGTCATTCGCCAGGGGATAGAATCTTGATAAGTGGCATATTAACAGAATTCAAGGTAGTAGTAATAAATAGCCACTATTAGTAATGCCGAGGGTTTATGATGGAACATTTGCTCTCTATCTTCGTGTTTTTTTCTTCGTTTTTTCTGATTGTTCTATATTAATCTTATAGTTGTAATATGTATACTAGAAGTTGAAGATGTGGTGACATCATGATTTTAGACCGAAAAAGCAGCTCGTGAAGAAAAGCCGTATAACTTTAGTCAACAAATTTAAACATAATTAGTGGGTGATGGTAATGGAATAAATGGAACTATGTATGTAGTAAAAATGGAATACTCAAAACTAAAAGAGATTTTATTGCCGTTTTGTCGATGTCAGCAAAAATAGAGAAAAAAACAAGAAAAGGCATAGAAAATATATGAGGGCGCGGAAATCGCCGTTGACCCTTCATCAAGAATGAAAAACATGAAGCAAAATTCTTCATCGTCGTACTGCCTACTGCAAGTTTGAAGAAAGCTTTGGGCCTCTGTGTATGGCCTCACCGCCTTTTTTTTTCTCTTCATATTCTTGTCGTTATGTTAGTGTGAGAGATTATGCAATCGAGTTTAGTCGTTCGTTCTCTCCACAACATGAGATTTATTTTCCTCTTTTTCTTTTCTATTGCTGTCGAAGTTTTTCCCCTCATGGGCTGCATATGTAATGCATGCTGTCATGTATGTAATGTAATGTGTGTGTACATACATTACAGACATACATTGTAGGCCATAATGGAGAATGTACTTTTTCACAGGGTGACAATTGACGAGACGATCGGCTATTAGTCTCTTTCTTTTTGATTTGTTTATTTTTGGGGACACAGTTTAGACGAATATATCGAAGCTGGTATTTCAAAACTCACTGGAGAATAGCCATTGACTTTCCACAAGTTAGGTTCTAAGACTTGGAACTTGATTACATTCTCACTCATCTACCCACAATATCATCTATAGCATAGAGAAGACTTAGAATAAAAACAGAGACTGTAATTTGACCGCCTTGATTACTAGCTAGAAGGATGTAGGTCAATGCCATCAACGGGACATGCATGTACAATGCCTAACTATGGGCTCCTTTGTATAAAATGAATATAGTTGTAACATATCAGTAAGAATCTCAAGCTTTCTGCCAGCGCATCATGTGTGTGTGGCCCGTGATAAAAAAAAAAAGGCCCACGAGCCATTTTCATTGAGTGGTTTGAGCCCAAACAGATATGGTATCAGAGAAGGTGGGATTTGGATAGGATATTGAGGATTTTTACAATTAAGCAAGACTAACAAATGAGAATCACAACATGGACATAAACTACTGGAAAACAAGGCGAACGAGAGACGAGGGGGTGGTGGGTGAAACCAGGAAGAAGAGATTAGAGAAGCACTACATAAGAGCTCGTGGGGGGAGAGGGATTATCAAAGTGAGCTTTAGATGTCAAATCGGGGCTCCAAACTATCAGGTCTATACCATATAAATTAAATATGTGAACATGTATGAAAGGCATGTAGCAGAATTTGAAATAAAAATGCCAATCAGAAGAATATAAAAAAAGAAGGTGGGTGAGAATGACATCACCTCATCAAGGTTGTCTATATGCAGATACACATTCGTACTTTACTGTCTCTGTCACTTCCCCGCGATCGACTAGTAAAAAAAACTATAAAGTACACAGATCGACACGGTCTAGAACTAAATGAAACAAAAACAAAAACAAAGCAAAAGAAAACAAGTTGTTGTATTGCACATCGCATCCTCCCTCCGTCATGGCGATCCGGCCGGTCACTTGATCATGGCCGCATCAGGTGAGGAAGGGGATTTAATTAGTGGTTGGTAATAGACTAACTACAGATGTGAAAGATATAATCAAGTATATCTTTTTAGGTGTAAACACAGGCATCGGCGGATTTGGATGAATGACTCGTTGGCATATTTCATGTAACAGGTTACAGCTATATCTGCATATGTGTGTATATTGTACATATAAATATGTACATAAATACATATCCTGTTATGTATAGTGTTATATCGCCAGATTTGATTAAAGAACGACGCATTTTTGAAATCGCCATACCAAGACAAGACAAAGTTTCCGTGAGATGAAGATTAAATGTATCCAAGCACAACATCGAGTCTTTTTCTTCGCCTTGGACTCTCCTACTTTCGTCTGTCTATTTGTATACAGAAAGTGCCCTCTCGTCTTGGTTCACCGGATCCATCGCCGTTCTCGCTTGCCATGTCTCTGCGATACTAGAATTAATAGTTGGTTTATGACTAGCGATAATAGTAGCAAGTATTTGTTTTCTCATGAAGATCCCAGCAAGCTTTGCTCTTGTGATAGAACCATTGATAAACTCTTGATAAATATAAACAATAAGTAGCGCCTTTTTGGTTATGTTGCAAATCCCAACCAGATAATTTCCTATTACTACTTTTGTACTATGTGCATGGTCTAGCTTTGGTCTCTTTATTTTCTTGATATTATAATGGTTATTATCAGTTTTCTTCGAACTTGGTGATTTCCTTCTTCCTGGTTTGGATACAGTGCAATTAATTATTTTGTTTTGTACACTGGGGAAACCATCATATCGGTTATCATTGTTTTATTTACTTGAGACTATGGGATCGAGGGCAAGAACGTGATGTTGAACTCTAGGTACAACTACCTAGTATAGCAGATCATCTACGATTCATAACACGGTAGCGTATAATGTATGTCTGTACTATAACCGTAGCTAAAGCCGAGAACTATGGCTTGTAGGTTTGTGTAAACCCACTGAGCGAGCACCCAGACGGCAGACAATAGCACTCTTCCTTTCTCTCTCTCTCTCATAGCTGTATACTTTTTATCTTACAATTACACATTCCTTCTGTCAGACTCCCAGTGAAAAGCAACAAAGAGCGACTCCATATGCTGCGGAACGCTCCACCTCGTGGTCTTGTGGACGGAAGGAAAAAAATACACTTGCGGTTGGCGAGTTGTGTCTTTGGAGGGCAAAAAAGGAAAATCGGAATATTTTAAATTGTTGTTACTGTGCTCAGAGGAGGAATAAGCTCCTCCTTTGTGCGCTCTGCCGATCAACGATTTAAGAGAATCGGAGAAAGCTAAGCCCTAGGTCAAGAATAGCAAGTACATGCTGATGAAGTATCACAATGAAGACCAAAAAGAGATACATATGCACTGAGAGATGGAGTGCTCTAACAAATGATAACCGCCCACTGTATTTCTTATAGAACGTTGCCGTGGCAAAGGAAAAACCGCGGGAAGAATGAACTGACTAGCTTTCAAGTTGCTGATACATGTAGCTTGTATGTGCTTACATATACTTGCTTGTACACCTACAATTATGGCCCAAGCCCTACCTTGCATACATGATGCATGCATATCTGCATGTTAACCAAGTCTTTTGTGCTGTTGTAGATGCATGGCCCGCTAGACTTGTATGCATGATCGTAGGCGGACGGCAAATATCACAATCATTTGTCTGTTAGTTACCGCATGGTGTCTCTTGTTCGCCCGTCTTTAGCCGTAGACAAGCACCATCAACGACCTGTTCCCCTCCTTGTTATTTTTCAACCAACTTCTGATTATAATACTTCATAACGTGAATACAAATGAAAATGTCACTGGACAAGTACGATTATTACTTGTCTGGTCTAAGCAGAGGATGGGTTGTTCCTCGTGGCAGCGATTGATTGGCTAGAAGAACGAAGACATCAATTAGATTGAAATTCCGCTCTTGGACATGTGAGAAGATATGTAGATAAAAAGAAGAAGAAGAGGGCTATTAGATGTGGTTGAGAAGACATTGCGGGCGGAGACTTTGACCCATAGGCCCCTTTATTATCCTTCACTCGATGTTGAATATGACCAGTATCATACCCAAAATGCAGCCATATCTATCGATTTGTAGGTTGATAGGAAACTAACGAAAGATGGGCATAGGTGTTTGACTAGCTAAGCTCTTGTTTCTTGTTCACATCCTCGGCCTCCCACACGCCCTATTCATTGGTGCATACATAACTAGCGTTAGCTAAATTCATAGTCGAGTATAGCTTGGTGTGTTACTACTATCAAACTACCGTCTTTCTTTGTGTCTGTTTGCGTGAGCTTTGAGCTCCCCTATCGTCACACCCCCTATTCCTTGGATTCTCGTTAGACCCTTCTGGTTGGGTCCTAGCGCAGCACACTCTCTCGATATGAAGAAAGCACAAAAAAGAAAAAGAGAAGGACTCTAAGTAAGGTAGATGGGGTGACTTCGTTTGGCGAGAGGAGTGTTTGCTCTGGTGACTGACTACACACCCCTTGTTAGTCAAAGATCATATGTATATCTATAATGACAATATATGCTATGTTCAGATATGTAGAGCAACTCAGCAGTGAAGAAGAATCAGGAAGCCTACAAATCTGTAGCGAGGAGTAGGAAGATTGAAAAGAACAGCGACGATGGTCGAAGGATTTCAGCGAAAGCAACACGGACAAAGAAGGTTCCTGCCCAACGCAACGGCGTCTAGCCTTGGATTTGGTGCTAGGTCTTTGGCTATTCTTGTTGGATCACCATGAACCTTGAACCAAGGTTGAAGCTTTCTATAGTGAACGTACGCATGTATCTGTATGTACTTATTTTCTACACTATTCAGAGGTGACCACTAGTGCTGTGTTATGCAAGTCTAGAACTAGTAGCTAGACTAGAGATCGTGTGTTCTAGATGGTCTTCACTTTATGTAGGCATACGAGCATGAGCTTTCCCCCCCTTTATTTTCAACGCTGTACATTCATACATCAATACATGCATATTAGTACAAAAAGTATTTTATACATATGACAGATATCAACAGACAACCACTACAAGGTGGCACGGATATAGGTTGAAGGGACACCATAAACAACGTACTCATCATATGATGATGAAGAGTCCCTCCTCTTCTTTCCTTGATTCGGCGCCGTTCGGAAACACAAGTCGATGTGGAAATCATGTTTGCGATTCTAGCTTTACAAATATGTATGTACAATTATGTACAATTATTGCGGCCCCCCCTCTTTCCCCAGAGAGCAGCAAACAAGTACGCAGACAAAAGCAATGCAACTGCGGCCTGAAATCTTCTTCATCTGGCTATATGCTGACTCGAACTAGGCCTGATTGTTGGTTTGGCTGGCTATTCGGTAACGGGCTGGCTGACAGGAGGAAGAGGAAGAGGAACAGGAGCAAGTAGGAAGGGAGCTGCTGCAAGCACACATAACACATAATACACACATATATAGTTGTGTACAAGATATGTGCGTACATACATCTGTATGTACGCAATGTATTGATGCACAACCACAATAACATTACACCTACTGGTGAAAGTCGATCCTATATTCGGAGTCTTTGGTAATCATTGTGTTGGCTTTTTTATTAAGCTATTCATGATTATGATATACGGGATGAGGACAGGTGCCGACGAACAACAAAGACAGAGATGGGATATAGCGACGGTTGAATAAACCGAGGGAGCGAGAGGCCCAGCTTTACATGTGAATATGAATAAGCTATGGGCGTCGCTTTACAAACGGGTCTGTAGAGTAGAGAAATAAAAAAGAGCGGGATGGGATGGGGGGTTGATTTGTTCATGTGTAGTGGTGGCTCTCGTCATAGCTGTAGAATCAGTGGGCCTTTGATTGTGCTTCCAGCAGGCCAT
Organism: Davidsoniella neocaledoniae; assembly: GCA_009806295.1. Classification (NCBI taxonomy): domain Eukaryota; kingdom Fungi; phylum Ascomycota; class Sordariomycetes; order Microascales; family Ceratocystidaceae; genus Davidsoniella; species Davidsoniella neocaledoniae. The sequence goes on from RHDR01000620.1 coordinate 13,336, forward strand.
ATTAAATTGGATTAGGGCCTCAAATCAGCCGGTTGAATATATTCAGAAGAAACAAATGAAAAGCTTTGTAGCTTGTTTTGGAATGCTCAAACTGGGCCCTCAATGTACTGCCAAAGTACCTTCTGCCGTGCCCCACCGCCTAAATTCGCACAGCTGATGACTTTAAAGACCTTAAAGGTACTTTAGCGGTACAGGGCCGTGCTTAAGGGCCTTGTCGCACACCTTCTTCTTTGGATATCCTGCCAATTCTGGGCTCATTGCCCCCGTTCGTCTTTTCTAAGGCTCTTCTTTTCAATGGCTTATTTTTTTCTTTCTTCTATTATAGTGGAAATAATGAAAGGGCGGGTCATGATTCATTCATGTGCACGTAATAATCAAAGGCAAAGTCTGTAATTGTAAAATAGAACTCTCATTAGCATATGCACCTTTACTACCAGAACCGCATAATTGTGATCGTTCATAGTACAGTCTGTCTAGGGACCAGACAGGACGGTAGTAACCATTTTATTGAGCTATCAACAGTGCAAGAAGCTACCGAATTGATTTTTTTTTGTTTACGCCCTCTTGTCCGGCTGTCTGTCTCTGCATCCTTATCTTGCTTTGGCGATTCCAGTGCATTTTTGATATCATATTCTCTGTTCTCCGTTCTCTACCTTCGCTACGCCCAGAAGCGTCATCCTACTTCACTGCTGTTTTCTGTTTTCGCCTTTATCTGACTGCCTACGCCTAGGTCTGGTTAGCCTTGTCTCCGGGGAAGCCCAACAAGCAGCTGGACGACGACGTGCGCTGCCGATCACGACCACGGGTCTTTTTCTCTCAACCCTTTGCCAGCGATTTGAATAGACGAGCTGTAGAGCAGACGAAAGAGGAAATTAAATCAGAGACCAGAGGAATTGGGAAAATAAAAAATATAACGAAGAAACAATAGGGTAGACTATACACGATCCTCCAGCTGTATTTTTTGTGCCCCTTGTGCTGCAACAGGGCCGCCCCTCTAAATCCACTATCCAACCCACTAAACTCTCAGTTTGACCACCAACTAAGCCCAGAGAATTTGGATGCCCCAGAATCTACCGCCGCCCTACAGTAACATTGCAATTTTTCCTCTTCCTACTGCCATCCTGGGACAATATTATGGGAACCATCAATAGCACAGGCATTTCCAAGCTACTAAAAAAAAAGCAAGAAAAGTCACTTCTTATCTACGCTCAATTCAGCTAACAACACATAACATTATTACATTCTCTCTTATACGACATATATACATTTCCATTTCCATCTCCATCATCGCCACTGCAAACCCAACCTGTCGCTATCAGCATTAGCATCACCACCAACTCGAAACAACCTAACTGCTCACCCCTCCAAGCACTTTTTTTGCTGCCGCTTTCTCTACGAACCACTGCCCAATTAACAACATAATAACAAAAAAAAAACAGAAGTTGCCGCCTCCCTCCCTAGCTGTAATAAGCTTCGATCTCGATTTCCAACCACCCACCTATCATCGCCATCGCCGTCACTGCCGCCCAAAAAAGTGAAATAAATAAATAAACCGCACCCGATTCTTTAATAGCTATCGCTTCATCAGACCCCTCCTCTGGCATGCCTTGATTGTCAAAATCAACTGCATCGAGGTCAGATCCCTCTTCCAAGGCGTTGACGTATGTTCACCATCTCAGAACCATAGCATTCCACCTTTTACTCAAGTCTGCCCACCTTGAAGTATCTTTGCCTTTTTCCCTTGGCCATCTTTACTGGCATGCGGTAAATAGCTTTAGCTAACGTACTTCTTTAACCCTTCCAAACAGCCCTTGTTTGATTTATTTTATTTTCCCTTGTTCTCTTCTATAAATTGACCCGATACTATGGTCTCAACGTCCTCCCCGAATGCCTACTCTGGTGTTGCGTCTCCCTTAGCTTCACCGGATCCATCACCCACACGTCCATCTTCTCGATCTATGCCTAGAAACACGCCTAGATCGGGTTCTCGAGCGCGCAAGAACCCAACTCAGTTACCGCCCTCAACACTGGCCCCCCAACGCGCCACACGATCTCAATCTTCTGCGCGAAAGCCAAATCTTAGACTTTCGTCGTCTACATCCTCTGCGAGGAATTCTTTGACCGATACCGAATCGAGATCTTCGTCCTCTCTACTGCCATCGCCTCAGCCTCCTGTCTCCGAAACTAGACGCGACGGCCCTCCCCGCTGGCCAATCTCCCCCAGAATCCGATCGCCTGGTCTCAACAACCAGCAATCCAGCAGCTCGTACTCGCAATACTCCATGCAGCAGAGCGGCGATTTGATTTCCCATCAGTACTCTTCATCGGTGACTAGCCAGTCTACTGTCGAGATGTCTGAAAGCGAAACCGACGACTCACAAACCCCTTCGGGAATGCGCACGCCCACCAATAACAATGCCAACACCACCCAAAATTCGCTAGCCACTGTCCAAGAAGTTAGCTCGCCAAACTCACCAGGCCAATCTTCCGATGCTGCCATGGCCATGATCAACGACCGTTTGGCCTCTGGATCGCATGCGCCAAATCAAGTAAACGACTCTGATGCGGCATCTGTGTCTGAATATCGCACCACTCGCCACAGAAGCATTCCCACATACACTGATAGCGATGCCGCCAGTATCTCAACTGAGAACAGACGGCCGACGCTCTCTAGCCTCCCGCCACCGCCTATGATGTCCCGCCAATCCAGCACGTTCTCAAACTACAACAAGGCCATGCCAGGAAACGACGGCTCTATGATTGTGGAAAGCGAAACTGTCACATCGGTCCCCCAGATTGCTCTTTCTACTGTCCCTCAAAACACTGGAGGTACTCTTCGTACGAAGCTTAGCACAGAGACCATCAGACCAAAGAAGGAGCGCAAGAAGAATACCAGAAGACCTATGGCCAACCCGGGTGTTGGTAAGTTATCACCATTCTGACGCTCGTCTCTAAAAAAGAAAGCCAAAAAACACATGACTAACCTTATCTACAGCATCTTCTGCGGCCGAAATCTTCGAATACCGTATGAACAGTGCAGTCAACAAGGCAGACGATTCTGACTCTGACGAGACCTTTGTCTACGATTCCAATCCGCCCGATGCACCTCGCGCTCATACTCATTCAAGAACTCCTAGTACGACTTCTATGGCTAGCCAGGTGGATCGGTCTGCTCGTTTGGTGCTTAACTCCATGGAAAACGCCGGCCCTTCAATGTCGAACAAGAGGAACGCCAAGTTTTCCAATACTTATAACTATAATTCTGACGTTTACACTGGCGATGAGGATGGTCGTGGTTCCAACAGAAGCAACGCTGGCTCCTCTCGTAACGCAACCCGTCACTCATCTCGTTTTAACCGTAACAATGGACACACTTCAGTACTCGATGGTGAATCTCACTTTGCTAGCTCTCACCGTTCCAAGCTTCAGGCTAGCAGCTCACGCCTAAGCTCTGGCCCTCCTAGCCCTCGTTATCCGCCTATGCGATCCCAAATCAGTCGTAACAATACGTCATATATGACTAGTAGCTATGATTTGGACGAGGCAGGTCCTGATGATGAACGTACACCGCTAGTACCATACTCTCGGAACAACAGACATAACCGTCAGGCCCGCCGTGCCGTTACGGCCTCTCATCATCTCGAGGACCAGGCGTACCGTAGCCGACCATCTGCTCTTAACCGGCTCGCCGCCTGCCTAGTAGTGACCATGATGTTACTATTAGTCATTACTGGTGCTATTGGCTTCATGTTTGCTACTTCGCAGCCACTGACAGATATCGAACTTGTCGCTATTGAGAACGTGCTTGCTAGTGAACCAGAGCTCATGTTTGACTTGACTGTTCGTGCTCATAACCCGAATATTGTTGTAGTTACTATCGAAGACGCCAATCTAGAAATCTTTGCCAAATCTGTCCATGCTGGTACCGACAACGATTGGTACAAGCATCCAGATGATGGACCTGAGGAAGTTCTAGAGCCTCAAAATAGTGGCCAGCTTCAAATTAGAGATGATCCTCCAGATGATCTTCCCGATGAAACGGCACCGAATATGCGATTGGGTACTATTTTGCGATTCGACAGTCCACTTTCCTTTGAGGGTCTCTTCTTCCATCGGGGACTCTCTGTTTCCACTGGTGGTGTAACGCTTCCTTTACCTGGTAACTCAACAGCAGGCGGTTCTAAGCGTTGGGGTAGAGTCATACAAGATGACTTCGACCTCATCGTAAAGGGTACCATCAAGTACTATCTTCCTCTCAGTCAAAAGATGCGCAGTGTCTCCATATCTGGTCGAACTCGCGTTCAGCCAAATTCTGCCAACAACCCGTCTTTAGAGCCCAACACAACCAGTATTGGGCTAAGTAAGACGTGAGGATCTTTCTGTCCTCGTCCACTCCTTGCCCCGTCGTTTTCCTTTGTCTTCCCAAGTGTGTCTTGCAGAAAAAAAAGAAGTTGTTTTAAGTGAGAAACTCAGCACTATGCACCTCTTCCCATTCTCTTCTGACCCAAGGTTGTTTTCTGTTGATTTATCTTTCTCTATATACAATTAGTATCACCTCAGCTTTCGATACTAATATGGACACTCATCTATCCTCTTATACACGCACACGTTACAAGCCAAAAGATGGAAATACCTCCGCAGACTTGATTTCCATATCATCCCGTGAGACTAGATTTCTCGTCATCTTTTGGCCTCTGTCTTATGAAGCACACGACACTTTGATTGCGGCTATCAGTTTTTGTTTATTTTCTTTCTCTCTTTACATTTTTTATTCCCCCCCCCGCTACGTCTTATCTTTTATTTAGGTCGCATACCTTACTTTTTTTTTTTTACATCTTGTTATCTTCTTTTTTTTTTGTTGCTATTTTGTTTTATC
>RHDR01000621.1:0-18142 GCA_009806295.1 Davidsoniella neocaledoniae
TTTCCAGCTGTTTTGGGCGAAGCGCCCGGGTTCCTCCTGCAGATTCTCGCGCTGAGGTGGTTCATTCCGTGTCGCGTGAGTTGCGTCAATCGCGGGATTCGCGGGAGCGCGGGTTTAGGGTTTACTAGATCATTTTGATCTTCTACAACGTCTATATCCATTGTAAATCGGTGTCAAATTTTTTTGGTTGAATTGCAATATGGTGGTTTTCTGAAAAAAGGGTTGTTGTTGTGCTAGGTAGTTTTTGGTTAGTTGCTATTGTTGTTGATGTTGTTGTGGTTATTGTTGTTGTTTATTTATCCTCTGCTGAAAAAGAGGCTGTCAACAAGATCCGAAGCTTACTCCATGAGCGGAAAGGAGGCACTGATCGAGTAGAACTAGCGGTTGATGGCATCAGATTAGTCCCGGGACACACTGATGTTCCCAGCAACGAGATAGTTGACAAGTTGGCGAAACAAGGGTGTACAAGCAATACTAACTTTGTCGACCTCGACCGTGACCATATGTCCCTTGCTTCCGCCCGGGCACAGCTAAATGCCGACTTCAAATCGTGGATAGTGAAGTACGAGCCGAGAGAACACCATGGGGTTCGTTTTGAAACAAAGACGGTCTACAAGGTGGACTGGTTTAATGACCAGCACAGATCTGCGGAGTACCATACGGATGCGGAAAGAAACTGCCAACTGTGCCAGCAACGGAAGGAACCTTTCCATCCCTGGGCCCCAGAAATGAGAGACCACTCCGGGCTAGCTTTGTCAAAAAGCTACTTCGGAAAGAGAGTTCCTGCAAGTATCTTGCCAAGAGACTAGAGGTGAAATGGCGGCACTACAGAGCCTATGCGTTTAGAGAAGAAGCCCCATCAGCGGGCCAGACAAGTACAGTGGAGGGGGGAAGTGGCTGAGGAGGATTTGGTGTGGTTTTTGTTTCTATTTTTCCTATTTACTGTTCTATGTTTCTGTTATCATGTTCTTACTACTCCCTTTTTTTTTTGTATTTGTTTAACTACTGCTCATAGTGGAGGTATGGACCACTAGTTCTTCGGGGCTAGGGGACGGTGTCGCCCCGAACATACAGAAGCCATTGAGTGTGTCTAAGCGGAGGACTTTAGATATTTGTCCATCCAATCCGGCGTCATATGATCTTAGCGATTTAGGTAGACGTTAAATATAATCAAATCAAATCAAATCAAATCCTCTACCAAACTGTAATGAATGAATTTTACACTAAGCAATGAAGCCCGGTACTTATAGGTACGTCGTGGGGCTGCGCTGGGTGATAAGTTCTCCTTGCTCTACATAGAAACTTAAAGAATGTCACGAGATGCTTAATGGTTACACTAATTGCTCTTGCTGACCCCTGTAGCTAATCAGAACATGATATCAGTTGACTACTTATCTTCGTGAAATGTGATCGCATTATTACGTATTAATAGTAAGTAAGGCGTTGAAGAAGGAATAAAAAATATAAGCCAATGGAAGAAATTCAAGCCTAACACTTACAATGCATATCATGCGGAGCCTTGTAAGTCATATGCATGATGCATTATGCAAGTCATTCTTGTGAATGTTTGGATTGAGTATGAAATCAAGACAATATAAGACGTGCCATTGCCATTACGAGCCTGCTACGTACATTAGAATCTAAAATGTTGGATGTATATTAATTGTATGCTAGAAATTTATGTACTTATATTCATATTTCAACATGGATACAGATTACTTGGAATGAAAGGGAGGAATATTATATGATTAAAGAAAAATATGAAGATAGAAATATTGAATAACAACGATACGATATAATAAGACAAAACGTAGAAAGATATATAGCAAAACGTCAGCAATATGACAATTAATGGCGTTTTTTTTTTAATAATTCAAGAAAACATTAGTTTAGCAACAAAAATAAAATTTCAAGAATTGAAGACTCGATAAATAGAACATTAAATACAAGATTAGCCCGGATACTGGTGATAAATATGAAGAATAATAAAACATGGAAAAAAATTATGAGATACGATCTATGGAATCGCAGATCAGGTTTGAAGAGTCTAGATAAAAAAGAATAACATCATCATACTTATTTAGTAGTAGCAGTAGTTAGTTGATATAAAAATAATATGGGAGCAATAAAGCGAGAAGAAGAAAGGGCAAGAGAGAAAAGGGGGCGGATATATGTGTATGGAAGGGTGTATGATAATGAATCAAAGCAGGGAAATAGAGGAAAAAAGACTGTGAAATTCAGTCCAAGATAGCCAGAAAGAAAAGAAAATAGAATAAAAGAAGAAGAAAGAAAAAAGGAAGATAGGTATCGTATTCCTATATCGCTGTAATAGAACAAGAAAACTTTAGACATCTGGATCTGGATTCATAGCACGTAATACACGCGGTTGATGTACCCTTCGCGAATAATCTTGCTCGTCACGAAGCGTTCCGATACTATCCGTACTCTTTCGACTATACACCGGTGTAAATGGATCCATACGGGGATCTGTCGGCATGAACCGACTATCGCGGCGACTAGGTGTAGAAAAGCCGGCCTCAACACCCTTTCCATTGCTGTCACGGAATCCAGACTTGGATTCGAGTTCCATGGCTTCATTGCGCTTGCGCCATTTCCACCAGAAGAGCCCAACAACAGCCATAACAACAACAGCAGAAATTCCAACGGTCACGCCGACAACTACAGCCGTGTTGCTACTGCTGCCCTTGTTGGATGATTCTGGTGAAGCAGTGGCTATTGTTGTGACAGTCATAATAGCACCCGCAGCATCAGTGGTTGTTTGAACAGAGGTGGTGTGTTCTGCTGAAGACTATATGAGACAATATATGGTTAGCAAATATGATTCTAAGAGTATATGGTGTGCAGTAAGGTCCGCCTGGCGTCATATTGGATGTGCCGAATGTCTCTGTTGCGTCGGCCTTGCTGGAAGTTTGCTTCTGATTTCATGGTCCTGTTCAAGTGGTAGTTGATCGTCCTGGATTTGCGATTGCTATGAATGTTCAAGCGTTTTGGTTCACCATCCTGGTGGGTATGATGATTCCTGGTATGATGCCGTGGAATGGGTATATGGTTGGCGCCTAATATGATGGATGAAACTGGGAGGGGGAGTACATGGACATCAAGTAGAAGCAACGAGAGCAGTGGCGGCAGAAACAGGAGGGGGCAAGGCATTTCGTACAGGTATCAATAAAGAGGTAGATGAGAAAGATGTAGAAGATGGTGAAGTCGACGTTGAAGAAGATGAAGAAGCAGAGGTGTTACCGACCACGGAAGTTGAAGTCGTTTCAGAGGAAGATGATGAGGTTGTCTGCAGGTAAATCACAAGGAGATTCTGTTTAGCTTTCTGTACATTTTTTACTTTGGCCGAGGACACCAAGTTCAAGTAGAAGTTTGGATCAACGAAAAGCAACACAATGAAGCAACATAAGAAAGCAAAGTAAAGCAGAAAAAATAAGGAAAAAAAACTAGAAAGGAAAGGAATAGGAACGAGAATAGCATGAGACGAAAGGCCTGCTAGAGACACAAGCAAAAGAACGCAAGATTCGCAGCATAGACTAGAAGTAACAGAGCAAAGCACAAGCAAGCTAGAACATAGAAGAACATACCGAAGTTGTGGAAGTTGAGGTTGTTGTTTCGGACGTTGATGACGACGTTGATGTGGCCGAAGTAGTACCGGCAACAGTAGAACTAGCCGATGGGCCAAGCTCAACATAACCGAATAGGTCGTTGCTTTTGCTGCCACACCATTCTGAATAACCGGGACACTGTGTGTCACATTCTGAATCGTCGACGACAGTGCTGGAGCCGGGTGCATCCATAGAGCACCAGCAGTAGTGAAATTGTACAATGGCATACACATATGCTGAGTCCTTGGCTGTACAATAGTTGGAGCACAGACCTTGGGTCTGGTACATACTGTAGTCTTTAGAGAGGCGAATTGGTTAGATATGGGCCAATGGACGAAGGGATATCTCGTGACTTACTTCCGGAGCCGCTACCAGTGTTGAGCGAAGAACACATATCAGCGGCAGTATTGCCGTTGATTGTGGTGGCAACTACAGTTTGTTGGAATAAACTGCAGGCCAAGGCCAGAAGGCCGAGTTTTCGTGGTAGTGAGCGAAACATTGCGTATCTGAGAGAAGAGGGATATGGAGGTGATAGAGAAGATTTCCAGATAGCAGACTGAGCGACTCAGTTAACACAGAATAGATTTCCCGGGCTTCAGAAAGGTATATGAGAGACCCTGACGAATCTGAATGCATAAGAGATTGGTTAGAATATAGCTGAAAAAGAGGATATCAAGAAGAAGCCAAAGAAACAAAGAATGTGTAGTGGTATCAAGGGTGCCAGCCTGTAGGTGAAGATAGAAAGAGAGTGAAAATAATACTGCAAAATTCGATGTGGTCCAGCCAGACTAATTTGCGTATCTTCTTGTTGTTTCTCGATCAAGGGAAGAAGATGTCTGTCGGCGCTGGCAGATCAGATGGAATGTAACAGGAATAATTGGCTATGGATCTTTGAATTGCGTGAAGGCCCAAGTTGAAGTAGCAGTGGGAGAGGTGACTAGCTTGCTTGGCTAGTATTTCCTTTTTTTCTTGTTAATATGATGTCAAGTAAGCTCTTTCAAAGAGTGGGTTACATGAGGGAATACAAGAAAAAAGACAAAGAAGAGGGAAGAAAAAGACAATAGAGAATAATAGAAGAAAAGTATCTCATGTTCCAGCAGAGTGTATATCGCAGCACAGGCACGGTAGCTAGAGGCAGAAAGAGGCCCAGGCTAGAGAGCAAGCACAGAAGCAAGCAGAAAAGGCTGCTGTAGTCTTTATCTTGCTCTGGCCTTTATGGTGACGACGAAGACAGGCAGGGGGCGGCGATAGGGCTCTGGGATGTCTTATGGTTCTTCTTTATTTTCTTATGTCTTTTTTCTTGTCTTTTTCTCAGGGCTAGATAGACGGAAAGAAGGGAGGCGCTCAGGGCAAGGAAGCGCGGATCATAAAGCGGCAGGGCCAGCGAGGGTTGGGCGACGATCAGATCAACAGCACAACTGAACAAATACTGAACAGGGTGGGTGTGGCCGAAACGAGAGTAGTGAGGAGTAAGGAAAGGGCAGAAGAAGGCGGCTATGAAGGCTATGATGCAATCAATAATTGGGATAAGCTGGGAATGGCACAGGAAAGAGAAGGGAATGCAAGAGATAGAGCAGAAGTCGGCAAGGTTTTTACCTTTACCTGCGCTACTTGGGCCGGCTACCGGACCGAGACCTGGGCTAGAGTTCTTGACTAGCGTGTCAGGCTTCTCACTATTCAGTCAGACTTCTAGACTGGAGAGACGCCCTTAGTCTTGACGCGTACAGTAACGACGAGTGAGTAGACGTAGTCAGCTTAGCAAGACAAGGACAAAAAAATAAAGACAGTTTTTTTCTTGCTCTTAATCAAGCTACAACTAGCCCGTCTTTTCTGTTTAGCTGGCTTTGGACCACACCTAGACTAAGAACATTGCGTAAATTTATGTCATTCTGCTCTCTGCGTTTTGTTTTTGCACGGCGTTGTATGACTTCTAGGATCGCCATCAGGATCACGATGGGAAGCTTAGTTGGTGCTATTAGTGGCTCGAACGGGGGAGCATCCTAAGTCTATGGTCTCGAATGGTGGCCGAAGCAATGGAACTAGTCCCAGTGAAGCTAGTGCGAGCCATGAGCCATTGAGCTCCTCGACTGTTCTATAGACAAGAACAGTTCCAGTGCCAGGCAGTCTCGATCTTGAAGCCAGACGGCGCTAGACTGGTCGTTGGATACCAGAGCTGAAGTTGATATGGCGGAGATGTTCGCTTTCTTTTGATCTGGTGCCGTAGCTCCAGTAAAATCAGGAAGAGAAATGAAAGGTGAAGAGAAAGACATTCTGGTTTCAAGACAGGCAGGCTTCTGCAAGTCGACTGGGAAGACAATCCATGGATGAGAAGGAGGCCTTTCTCGTCTCGGTAGAGCAGGTAAAAAATAGCGGAAGAAATGATGAATCAACAAGCATATCTAGCGATCAGCGAGATAGACAGCCCTTCGAAACTAGCAGGCAGGCCTATGGGTTTGACAATAGAGAACGCTGGGGGGATAAAGAAGCTCAATCAGTGGGCCCTAAGGGACAGGATATAGAAGATGGGTTTAGGTTTTGGTGATGACGATCTTGATAAAATAAAATAAAAGGCTGCAGAATGGTGGTCGTTCGTATTGGCGAATTTCAAGCCAAGCTCATGATAGGCTCACGATGACGATCTTTGGCATGTTCTGGCAGACGGAAAGACTGATATTCCGACATGGGAGGGATAAGAGTGATGCTTACCTGGTAGAAGAAAAGAAGCTTAAGCAAGAGGAGAAAGAAATCTCAAAATATGGTTATATATCTAGTCTTTTTTGTCTTCTCTTGCAAAACTAGCAGTTGCTGATCTCGTGTGGGCTCCAGATCACAATCAGCAGTGAAGCTATCGTGATAATTTTTGTGGGCGAGACGTAATAGAAACACGCAATTGCGATTCTATCGAGCTTGCTCGAGGTAGTTTCTTTGTCGTCGGGACAGTTTTCTTTTATTTCGGGATGTTCTTTGTAGTATCACGGGATATACAAAGAAAGGGTTGTTCTTATCGTGACTTCGTCAATGTGTTTGTTTATGCGACTATTTCAATGCTCTATAGCAGGTCGACGTGTTGTTTTTGTGCGGTAAACCCGGGACCAGCGATCATTTCTTAGGACCACAGGCCGAATCGAAGTTCTGGAATCGTGGAAGATGTTGTCGTCGAGGAAAGACTAGATAGATATCCGTCGAATCTAGTGGCGATGACTAGACAATGATGTTGCTGATTTGCTGCAGATGAAAGCAGCAAGAGTAGAAACAGAAAGACAAGCAATGAACCCAGCAATGAAAATACAAATAACACCAGACACAACTAACAAAAGATGCCAAAAGAAAAAGAAAAAAAAAGAAAACACACGATATGCCGAGATGTAAGGCAAGCTGCGGGCAGAGCAGGAAAAGAAGAAGAAAGAAAGAAGCTCTCTCGATCTCCAAGCAGAACTTGGATGCCAACGCCATATATTATTCAACTGCAACACCAAGTCCAAATCCAATCCAGCTATACTATGTATGTAATAAGACCATAAGAGAGCGCAATACATGTATAAAAGAGGTTGACTTTATCGAACCGGCAGGCCAAGAAGTCGTCTGTGCGCCAACAAAAAAAAAAATACATAAAAAGAATTAAAAAAAAAAGAAAAGCCCATATGTATTTAATAGTGCATTTTATCCTGTCGGTTCCCTTTGGCTGTGCCGTTGGCGTTGCGTTTTTTTAATATTTGACATTTTATCGAGCCTATACTGAACTAATATGTGATGATGATGTGATGCTCCAAGCCCAAAAAATGCAATGCCAGACCTTGACGCTCATAGCTTGGAATATGGATTTTTAGTCTTTGTACATATTTAGCGTGCTGCCCCGGATCTTCCGCTGAAAACTATGGGATAAACACCAAGTAGAACGACTATCCATAGGAATGACGATGTGTCTTTTAGTATATCAGAAGCCCACATACATTTTGCAAGTTATTATGTGTCTCGATACAATAATACACAGAGTACAGGTCTTGATAATTGCCAGCGTGGTGCAGTATAGCGCTAAAAATCATATTATGCTCACAAATACTATACAATATAACCTGTATGATGCTTTTATACAGATAGTGACGGAGCAACCCCCCTCAAGTTCGTTCGGCCTTTCTTAGCACTATCACCATCTTGGTTGAATAGCCGTCACTCTCTTTTCCGTTTCTTTTTTTAGTTTTGACTTCATACACACGCACTTCAGCCCGATGTGCATTTACGAGCTCTACAATACCACCAAGACGACAGATAAACTTCGCCGATTACGAGCAGAGACAGAATCTCGCTGCTGGCCTCAAGCCGCTGCTGATCTTGGCATATCTGATTATGATCTTTGCCTAGTCTGGAAGTGTGTCTGTCTCGAAGACGCCCGTATTGCTGGATCCTCCGTTTGTTTTCTTGCTTCCTATCCTACTTTAGCCTGTCTTTTTGTTGCTATCATGTGGGAACAAAGAAGAGTTATGTATCAGTACTTGTGTCTCTAGCTTTAGCGCCCAGTGTTGCAGGTACATTGCTCATAACTATGTAGATATCTGCACACTATCAGTTCGAGTTATAGCTAGATTCACACGAGGAAATAGTGTGAAACAGCCTATTCTAGTCCGCCCCTCATACCAGGGATTGATTTATTCTTTCATTTTTTCCCTTCATTTATCCTACATATCTGTACATACATATGTACATAAAACTAGTATAGCATATAGTACGTCGTAATATTCTTCCACTGCAGTCTAGCCGAGTGCTTCATTCGTCACGGGTTATGACGCCAGATAACTTATCAGAAGAACACGAATATGCAGAGCCAATAAAGGCATGTCGATCGAAAGGATATACAACATATACATACACATATGTATGTACGTATAGAAGAGAACAAGGAAAAATAAAGATAAAAGTCAAGATAGAAGCCAAGTAATAATACATGCATATGTACATATGCACATCAGGTGGCCACCAAGTGTCCTATGTTCCAGGCGGTTACGAAGCCATCGACCAACAAAATTAATGTTGCAGTGGCCTATAGGTCTACGTCAACAGAAGTTAAAAGCCAATTGACCATCAGAAAAGAAAAAAAAACAGTGGCAGGGAACTAAGTGACAATACAGGCCTGTCTATTCTTTTTATCTTTATTTTTTGAACAGTTTATCTAAGCCCATTTGCTAAGCTTCCAAGAACCTCGTGTTTTTCTAACAGTAACTATACATATGTATCTCTTGTTTGTTTGCATAGTTTCTTCTGATTGCGCTACTTTCTATAACTCTTATCCCGTTTAGAAAAAAAAAAATGAGAAAGAAAAAAAAAAACACTCTTTGGACTTCTTACAAAAGTCGAAAATTCCCAGCAAGGAATTTCTAGAAAGAAAATAAAAGGAAAACCAATTGAAAATGGTGTTTGTCCTTTTTTGTTTGCGAATTCTTTCTCTTCTATTTTCTCGAGGCAACTCTTGGTTTTTTTGTACTGCCATTGTTTATCAGCATATTTTGTTTTTAGTGGCTTTATCTCCTCAATATTGTTTCCATACAAAAAAAGATCATGATTCTACATAGTATTGTAGAGCAAGATAAATATGTCGAAAAAAAACATTGTACACAGTAAAGATACAGTGATCAAGACCCCTGATATATTGCTTGTGCTCCAAAGCCAGCCTTTTTCTTTCTTCCTGACACTGCATATTTTTACTCTTTTAGGGCATGCTCTTCACATACAAATACATAGTTGTATATGTCATTATATTCTGTTTCTTTTTTTTCTTGCTGCGGCGCGGGAGATAACCACAGCTTCCTTCATGACGTTTTGATTCGTATAAAAAAAAAACAAAAATAAAAAAATAAAGGAACCATACGGAGCTTAACATGTCCGTTTTGAGTCGATGTTCGCTCGCCTGTATTTCTTGGCCTCTTTCTCTTCCCCTCTTCTTTTCTGTTGTTCTTACTCACTGTATTTCTGTCATCATTGTTATGGTGCTACCTACTCAACTAGTTTGTCCGCTACGACTTCTCTTCTTTTCTCCGCCTGTCTCCTCTCCTTATACTAATAGATACATTATCCCTTGACCAGAGCCTCAGCCATCCCTTCGCAAGATTTCCGCTATGGAGAGAACTATAAATCGTCGAAGGGGCGACGAGGGTTGTTTTTTTCGCCTACACCGAATTGGTACAATGGAGGAAACAAAGCGATCAAATAGTCTAGTAGTAGTAGTACTAACTAATATGAAGAAAAAAGCAAGTAAGATACATCTCAAACACAATATCCTAGATTCGGACGCCACTTTGTGACCATCGTCCCATGCATTTCTCATATTCGAACTAGTCCTAGTGCTATCTTGTACTAATACATGTTCTTCAAATTGCTAACTTGAAGTTAGTCACTGTCTTAATTTCACATTCTAGCTGTACATCTGTCTGTATTTTTAGCCAGTTGTAGATTCACTTGTTCCGAAAGCCGAGCAGCTTGATTTGCCTCAGACGCAAACAATAAAAAAGAACCAAATACGAAGATACTGGTAGTAAATTTGCCTCTGCTGATTATGCATACTATGTTTTGCGCATTGTGTATTCTTCTCCTATTCTTTCTATCATATAAGCTGTCTGCTTACATACAGTGTATACTCGGCAACTACTCGTGTCCCGATATTCTGTATCTTACTTCTTACAACTATACAGTACCGACAAGAAATCCAGGAATAATCCAGGAACCAGCTAAGCCTGCATGTAGCTACATGCAGTCCTTTTCCCCTTCATTTGCCGCATGGCCTGCGAAGTGACGATGGACGTTCGTTTCTCATGTATAATACACGCCTTCTATAGCATGTCATGATGTTATACTAGGCCAATAAAACCGTAGTTCTAGTACAATAGTCTGATAGGTGTACAGATATGTATATACATCTCCTCAAGCCGGCTAAGCCTCTTGTAATAGCCTATTTGTCTGATATTCGCCGCCATCTAGTAATCAAGGGCTAGTCTTTGGAAGTTATCTCGTCTTTTCTAGCTACTAGTCTCCTTATATTGATCAGTTCCAAGGTCTTGGTTAGAATATAATCTAAATCAACTGTAGTACACAGGTATTGTTGTATTTTTTTTTACTTGCTGGCCTCTGTTTTTTTCAGGGCTAACATGATACTAGCTTCGTTATCTTTACAGCCAACGAAGCTATTGAGCCAAGACATATCAAGTACACTAAAACTATTATTTCTTCTTCTCGTTGGCCCACAAGCGTGTCGTCATCATTGAATATTTTTTTGCTTTCGACCTCTCCTCCACAAAGCAAAAAAGAGACAACTAAACCCAGGCCATTCCTTTAGCCATCGTTCTAGAGTTACAGCACATGAATCTATTTCCAGTGACATCGTCACAGATCTCCCTCTTTCAAACTCGAAGAAATAATAAGCCAAGAAAGGCAGGACAAAATATTAGATAATTTTGTTTCTCTTCTATCGTATTACTTCTCGAATAGCGTTATATCTCGTTTCACTGCCCATATCAAATCACAATACAACTGCCTAATTATGTTTCCTTTGCCATTGGCAACATTTTTACTATTCTTAGCGATCTCTAATTCTAACTCTGTATCTCTCGTCTGCTTCTGAAGCCTCACAGCCACACTCATCTTTACCTGCTTTACCTTACTTCATAGTAGCACTTGCAATAACCTAAACATAAACATGCCGCAGCGTTTCAGCTTTGTGTTTCTTCAGTCTATACATTTATACATATAGTTGTATGCTATTTAGTTTATTTATTGTTGTCTTATTGTCTCCATTTATCTCGTTCGTTTCTTCCTACTTTTCTTGGTGCTTCTTCTTTCTCCTCTTTTTTCCCCTTCTCTGCTCTACTAAATTTGATTGCTCAATAGAGTAGAATCGGCATGTTTCAACCTGTCGGCCCTACGAGAATTTTGTTTGGCACACTAGGCAACCAAAAGCCCACAAGCAATCAGGTAAAGAAAGCTTTAGCCGCGTTGTGTAGAATTGCAACATGATCATGTTCTTTGTTACCTGACATCATATAAGCAAACACTGGGAAATTTCGCCCACTGCCCACACAATACTTAGTATTAGGTGCTGCAAACATAACAAAACCTGCCGGTCATAGTTCCCAACTTCCCTAATAAACAGGACGAAAGGCCCCAAACATCACAGTGATCATGGACGAAGTACAATAACTAGTAGATAAGTCAGTAGTCTACTCTCTAGCGGCTTAATCACTCTAGTAGTGGTTACATCAGCTTAAAAATATTCCGGTCCAAACAAGCAGAATTTCTCTTATCTGTCTTCAATATATGTACATCCCGTGGGAAATAACTAAAAAAGTCAATTCAGCTGAGCAAGCATCTTTCACTTTTTTTCTTTTACCTTATCCTTCCCCGCCCCGTATTCTTCGAAATTAGCTCAGAAGCCAAGCAATCCGATGTCTCTAGTTTTTTTCTTTGCTTCAGTTAAGCGAGACACTAAAAAAAACACTGAGCGTAAGGTCTACACAGCTGTAATGTTGTATATCTCAAAAACACAATCAAACACCAAGACCATAAAATTCACAATTATGTTATCAGAACAATGAAAAGGACATCATGATACAAACATGTATTCCCTTTATTTTTCATTGTATATGCATATGTTTATGATTTTACTCTCTTCAATCCACCCTCTAACACAAATCCCCACAAGGAAATCCAAAAATGTATGTTTGCCATGTCCATGTTTGACTGACCGATTCTTTAGGGCTTGAAGAAGCGAAAATTTGTACTAGACCTAGACATTTTTCACCGAATCAAGATCAGGCCATATACATGATGCCTCTTAGGTAGCTAGCTGCCTTCGTGTATGAAGAGAAGTAACATAGAAATTAAGTAAATAGTAAGATAAGCTCTTCTATTTGGTCATTTTTGTGATCATGTAGTACAAAGTTGGCTGACGCCAATGCGTGACAGAATAAGTAGTTTCCCGACGCCGAAATATACATACTTGGTACCAAGGTTTTCTAGAGTACAAAAAAATATAAAGCAAAAATATATGTATGTAATGTACATACTTACATACAGACATACAATCTTGCATTCCTTACACTGCTTCTAGTTGTAATTGCCAGTTTATTGCCAGACGGCTAAAAAGATGTTGATCCCGTTATTATCGCCACAGGGCTGGCTTTTCGCCCAGCCAAACGATGGCCCAAACAACACCGGTGTTGACCCTTAATAAGGCCCCTGCATTAAAGCATCATATCTCTATCTTACAGATAGTTGTTATATAGTAGCAGACAAGTCAGAACAAAACAAAACTGAAATATAACAAAAAGATACAATTAA
The DNA here is from genome assembly GCA_009806295.1 of Davidsoniella neocaledoniae. Classification (NCBI taxonomy): domain Eukaryota; kingdom Fungi; phylum Ascomycota; class Sordariomycetes; order Microascales; family Ceratocystidaceae; genus Davidsoniella; species Davidsoniella neocaledoniae. The sequence goes on from RHDR01000621.1 coordinate 12,948, forward strand.
GTAAAGGCATGGGACATGTGATGACAGGCCAAAGTCCCAAGAAACGAACTTACATAGTTGTAGCAATAACTCTGTATACACATACATACATGTACATGTGCACTACTACATTATGTTAATAGGGGGCGGCTCAGGTCATCACATGTTCTGAAACCTCGGCATGCAGCTGTAAAAATATTAAAATACTAGGCCTCCATACAGAAAAGAAAAGCAGAAACGGCCAAGACAAAAGGCAGTTCTAGTTTTGGTATAGTTATACGCTGTTTATATATAAACTAAGACAAGATGGGGAAAATACTACAGAGCGCAATGCATGTGTCATTTTCTATTTGGCATATTCTGGTATCGCATATGTCATGTATTGGCTCATGCATACTAACGTCCCTCCAAATTTCAATGAATGCCCTTAGCTTTAACAAAATACATATGTACGTATAATAATAATACTATTTAGAGAGGAAAAACCATACATCAACATAGAAATCCAATATATGTATAACATTCCCCTTCTTGTCTCGTTCCCCCGCAGTGGCATCTTCGTTTGTATGCTGATAGTAATGCCAACCACAGTATTACTTAGCTGCTAGTGCAAGATTTATAAATTCTAATATCTTATCATTGAGCGTCATAGCGAGAGAAACGTCTAAACATTGCTACTACATTAGACAAGCCCATTGTGAACTCTTCTGTTCATCCATAAGGTGGGAGTGCATGGCTATTGACGCACAGACCACCTCGCTATACTGCAAGTTCTCTTTTTGCTATTTAGTACTGTTACCCTAGTCTCAACACCTACTTGAAGACGTTCAACATGGGTATATATATGATCGTCGCTATCCATATCACCTTTGTCGTCATGAGCGATTTATCTGGTCAAGGTAACGACAGATTTTGTATTCAAAATGATTTGACAGTACATAATTAACTATACATTTTGTACTATAGATAACAAGATGTTCACACCGTGCTCAACAACCCAGCTATGAAAAGGCATATGGAACCCTAAAGAAACATTAAAACAAATAGGTATTAAAGAGTAAGATGATAGACATAGCAAATCTATTACATATGTAACTAGCTATCTATTGATAGTTATAACTAGAGCAGGCGAAGTTGTATCTTTCACACCTTTAAAAATGAAGAAAGAAGGAAAGTCTAGTTATTCCATAGAGAACTTCTAAACAACATTGTATTCGTTTATGTAAATATGAAGCATTTCCGATGCTTTTTTTAATATTGAATTTTCCTGCTACTCAAGGTGCTAATAGTACTTTCATAGGCCTCTAGAATTGGGTTATAGAGCTGGTAAAGGTTGCCTTCAAGCGTTTCAAGTACGGGATTTTCTACATCCCCGGACAAGACTGACTTAGTTATTAAACATAAAGGTTTCACAACATCTAATGACTCCGGGAACTCATCCATAATAAGACCAGATCCACTCAAATTCATATCTCACCCCTTGACCGGGAACGGTGCGCCGTTCCGAACATACGGAAGCTTTGAGTGTCTAGCAGAGGACTTGAGATATCTGCCCGGCAACCAATTCGGCGGCGTATAATCTCGGTAAATTCAGGTAGACGTTGAATATAATCAAGTCAAGTCAACTCCCCTCTTGACCCTAACAATGTGATCTAGGCTTCCAACCTCCCAGATGCGAAGAAGACTCTTCTGGTCCTTCTGCTCCCCATGACCAAACTTAATGTGCCACGATTGGAGGGCACAAATCCAAATCAAAACATAAAGGAACAACTCTAGGCCATGGCGATAGGTATCGTCAACTCCATACGGAACCTCAATTGCCATGAATTGAATTGTGCTTGTTCGATGTTTTGCTCCGTTTAGACCACTATCCTGTATCTTAGCTAGATCGAGATCACCAAGCATGCCACTGAAGCCATCTGCAATGATAGGGTCTGTGATGATGATGTTGTTTGATGAGATGTCTCTGTGGGGAATTTTTCCTTTTATATAGAGAGATTAGTGAGCCTTTATGGCATCTCGTATTGCTTCAAGTAGCTCACTAATTGTCCGAAAGCTTCTGAGGGGCCGATGGGCAGGAGAAACAACGATACAGTAATAAGTCCTGTTATCCCAGCGATCCTCACTGGAAGACTAATTCGTTAATTGGCACGTGACCGGAACTGTTCGGTGATTTCTACTTTGACACAGGCATATAGTTAGACATGTGATTGGATAACTGCTTGCGATTTCGGTCGGAGGCTAACAACGAGGCCAAGATTGAGGTTGAGTATGCTGATGGCGTAAAATATAGAATGTCTATCTTCATGCCGAAACTGATGATATTGTGGGAATGTTAAACCTTTTCGTAGTGTTTGAATAGATGTGACTGGATCACGGGCTACCAGCTTGTTCACACCCTTAACACCTCCTCGTTCTGCGAGCCTTAGGTATACTGCCTCGAGCATCCGCTTGTCTGATACCCATGAGAACTTCGCAGCATGTCGATCAGTTGTTGCAAAGCATGTGGTTGCTTGACAGACAATTGCACGCTGTCTTGCAATCTGTTCACTGAGTGTGATTCTTGAACCTCGTAGATCGATATGACGATGTCTATCCCTCCATTGAACAAATGTGTCCAGTCCCATTGCGTCCAAACCTACGTATAGGCTGGTCACCAATGATGCTTCTCACATGGCGTGTCAGTTGAAGAAAATATTCCTTGAATCTGCCCGCAACATAAGATTTCTTGTGCTCGCCAATAACAAGAGCATCTTTATAGAAGAAGGGGTTGCCTGCAGCTGTACTTTTCTAGAAGAACATGTCCATTTGGCCTTTTCGGCCTTGGAACTGGCTGGCTGTCTGGGTAGTATGTAGCTTGTGTGGTGCATTATCGAAGGCATCCTTTCGTAGTGAGCTTAGCCACCTCCATTCAGCTTGTTCATTGGCAAGAGATGGAAATGATGCCCACTTCTTACCATCATATGTTGCCATCACGTCCTGCAACATCTTCTTATGCTCATCAGTCCAGGTTTCAAGGTTGAAGAATTTGTCAAAGAAGCACCAACACCACGAAAAGTACAGTGCTTGGTCTCAAGGAAGATATCCCTCTTGACAATTTGACGCGTTTCGCTATCGGCAAGTCGATTGGAGCTAGCCTTCATAGGTGTGCCCTGGAAAGTTCTGGGAAGACTGGGCGAGAGTAGGACGCGGGTATTGATAGTTTGGGGCTATCAATGGGGTCAAAGACTATAGCCCAAACATCTTTGTCAGGGGCTTGGTCAATGACACGATCGATAAGAGGCCTGAATTTGTCATGTTTGACATCACCATTCATCAAGCCTGGCATCGTGGACATCAGGCCTTTTGTGACACTACATGTAAGCTTTTGTCCGGCGAGTGATGTGGCCAAATATCCTACAAAACCAGGAATGTATTCCTGGGTCTCATTGGTGGAGCCAAGTAGTTGAGCTCTATCCAAAGCAAGAATGTTATCATCGAGGGGGTTCATCAAAATGATATTGAGTTCTGTTTGTGTGAGAGGGAAATTGTCATATCTATAAGCGTACATATGACTGCTTAGTCAAGGGTTTCCTTAAATGAAGTTGGAAGGGAAAATATAAACGAACCTCTTGGCAAACAAGTAGTTTTTTTTGGTAGTGAGATGTAAGTAGGATGAGTCGATGTGAGAAATTTGGTGATGATTGAAAGTATGTAGTTCGCTGATATGGAAGTTGAGAAATTATTGATGACTTTCTCGATTAGTTTAGGAAAGAGAGAGGAATGATATAATGCATAACATGCTGTGGGTCCGCGGAGAGGAGGCATGAAAACACAATAAAAGTCATGTTTGACAGGATAACATCATGAAACAACAAATGAAAAACAATTTGGTCAACATGTAGTACATGTACACGCTATGTAGCAATCACCGATATTCATGATAAGAAGGGCATTTATCCGTTCCATCAGACTCCAGTAGTATGTGCTGAAAAATATGTAAGAAACCATAGCTACCACATCTAATTGGGACAACCAACCTGACAAATATGTAGATACACGCAATACACTAACTCAGGGAGAGTGGAAAGCTCTTAGTTAACAAATCGTGTTCGCCTTGCATGTTCGGGGATGAAAGATATCTAGATAGATATGGATCTCGTGAAGAGTATAATATCAATTGGCTGTAGCTAGCTCGATATTGTAATGATTGTAATATTTTGTGTTAACACATATGTATATACAACTATAAATCGTTATGAAGAGTCGTAAACCCATCGCAATGTATGACTTGTTATGTTCATTTATGGGAATTACAACAGTCAGTTACATAGATGTATAATGTCAATATCACTTCACTAGATGCTACTGTCAAAGCACATACATATATATATCTGACGGTTTTAACTACCTTGTAGCGAATGTGACGCTAGTCGCTTATCCTTCCTGATCGAGCTGATATGGCAGTTTTCTAGGTTTTTCGTTTTTGTAATTACAATTACAACCAAGTTCACAATCTAAAACGATAAAACTAGTAATTAAATATAGTCATCTGTGTACGTTAGATTCTCTATATACGGGTTGTTTAATACTACAAATCTTGAAATGGAAATTTACAAAAAGTCAGACATATACATGAAGAAAGTAACAACATATCATGAACATTTCAGGGTTGTACACAAAAACGCTCGTATTCAAGTCCTTAGTTTTCACGCATGTTGAATTTTTTTATATACCAGAGACCAGCACAGTCAGATAACTAGCATTACTTCTGATATCGTTATTGCCAAATACTATACAAGATGTATTCGAGCCTACTATATGTACAGATATATGGCCAACACTTCCTTAGTGCTTGGTCCCACACCTCGGCTAGACGTAGAGTTGTAGCATTATATGTACCAGGGCCGTGCTCTTGAGAATAATGCCCGATATATCGCTTGCCTACTAAGATCATACTTGTTGGCTCGAGCTTCTCGACCGTGTTGTATGGGTTAATATAGCTAGCCAGCCACTCAGAACTATACTAATCAAGAAACGCTGAGGTCATCGAGTGCATGTAATGTGTACATGTGTATGTTAAAAAAAAAAAGAGAGATGTGACTGATACGTACGTCTGAGCATCGATCGATGTACAGCTACGTACGTCTGAGCATCGATCGATGTACAGCTACGTACGTCTGAGCATCGATCGATGTACAGCTACGTACGTCTGAGCATCGATCGATGTACAGCTA